>JBCJKH010048424.1:11874-39936 GCA_039877255.1 Loriculus beryllinus
ACCCTTTGAGGTGCCCTACACCTACAAAAATGCAGTTAGCAGGTAGTTCTCTTTATAAACTCAATTTCCAATGCAGTCCTTAAAATCTGTCTTAGAAGAGATAGGGGATTAGATTCTTTGCATCCTTTATTAATTTCAAGCACGGAAATCAATCTGAAATAATGTACACCACAAATAAGGACAACTCATTAAGACAGCATGCTTGGCCGATCACCTTGAGAAAGGCTGAAAATTTTCAGCTGTTCTTCTTCATGCAAGCTGAAATGATCTACAACTTCTGACAATCCCCTTCCCTTCATTTTTAGAAGGAAAAAGTGCATATTCAACACTTGAAATTCCCCATGGTGCATGGTATTTTGTAACAGTTTCCCCTCTTCTCTCTGTCCCCACTGTGTTAGTGTGTTGGCACAACAGTAGGATAACAATCACCACATCTAAGGAAAAAAAAAAAAACCTAAAAAAAAAAACCCAAAACCAAAACACTCAAAGGTTTGGAGTAGCTTTTAAAAATAAATAGAACTAGTCAGATAATAGGGTTGGGTTTTTTTGTGGATAATTTATAACACAAATTCATAAATACAATCACATTCAATTTCCTAAAAATCTATACAAATACACCATTTCCCTTTTAATGCGTGGATATCAAGTAATTACACAAAGCTCTATTAGACAGCCTTTCACATACAAATTACACAAAATTACAGACAGATACACAGTAACACATCAGGGATAATTTAATGCTTCTGACTACTTAATGGTCCAAAAATAATAAAAGTAATTCAAAAAAAGCTAGTTTTCAGTTTAATTGTTGGAGTGGAATGTACTGTGGGTGGTGGTTGCCTAGCAGCTGCTTTTGCTTTGGTGGCCTGACTTGCTCGGACTGCAGTTTCTAGACGTGTTTTTAATTCAGGGGCAGCTCCCATTACTGTCTTGAAAGCATGTGGGTAAAGTGGACCAATGTGCATTAGATTCTGAAGCGCAAATTCATGAAGATCCTTAGATGCTGTAGATGCAGAAGCAAAGGCATTTTCATTCAGTAAATAGGAGATCAGAGTGGGAACCAGAAGGGCAAGTAACTGGACTCCTAAAAGGGAAAGAAAAAAAATGTAGCCACTGTATTGTTAAAGAAAACAAAAAATGGATTTTATCAGTTACTAGACTGATGAGGGGTAATTTTGTTTTCAGAACTGACAAGAAACACTGTAATTAAAATATGATCAAATAGAAAAACAACCCTGAAATTTAGATGGTTTCCTGTCCTTTGGACACTCAAATCTTTCTTACCAGTATTGTGCTGTTCATCACAGTTGCTTTGTTCCTGACATGCCTTTAGAGATACCTTTGCACTTTCTGATCTCAGATCACTGATAAGAAACTGTAAGATGTACAGTGCCAATCATATTAAAGGATTTCAAAACACTTTTCAGGCAGACAAACATTATTCAGTTGAATCAAAATATCAGCCTCCCAGTGAGCATAAGAGAACTGTGCAAGTATCCATATATTACTCCATTCTGGAAGATTCCAATCAAAAAAATAGCACCACAGCTGCAGTCAGCTGGCATGACCTAATGAGGCTGACCAGTAAAATTCAATTTCTTGGGCTTTTTAGATAAACCTTGTTGAGCTGGTAGAAGCAACACGATAAAATTGACAAGTCCAACAGTGAGAAAAGGTAAATTTAAATGGTGTGAACTAGTAATTTCCAAACAGAAAAAAACATTGCTCACTACTGCAGTTCATGTTTAGGATTTTTTTCCTGCGATCACCAGAAATGCAAAGGCTACAGCATATGATACTCTTTGTGCTATACAAGTCCATGTATACAGAAGTTCTGGTATTGGGAATTAGAAATGAACGTTGCATACACATGCTCTATTTGTGACTATGCCATCTAGTTCTTAACTGCAAGGTTTCTAATGTTCAATAGTGTGCTTTAGCATTACACATGTCTTTAGAAAACAGAAATACTTACTATTCTGCTCTTCACCGAGGGCTACCAGCGTTTCAAGGACTTTAATTCCTTCCTGGACTGCTAGCAGCTCCAGGTTGTTGTTCGGGCGGCTTCTTTCCACAGCTTTCAATTTCTCAACCATGATAGGGGCCAGTGAATGAATATATGGAGTTGACAGGGCACGATTGGTGTGTTGAAACACAGAAAGCAGAAGCTGATAACACTTGGCTTGAACCTAAACAAATCAAGATAAATATATTGTCCTGAAAGTTATTTGTTAACTTGGAATTCTAATAAACTCTGTTACCTATCTATGCAAGATACACGTGATACCAAAAAAAACCCAGCTACTACTAAATGGGAAGGAAACATCCTGAATAAGAGGAAAGCAGCAACACAGGCATCTGCTAAAATAATATTAGCCCAGTTTTCAATAAAAGGCAGGCCAGTTAGAAAGAACATGCAGGTACTAAATAGCAATTACAATATGAATTCAGAGACAATAAAGGAATAGTTAATGTCAAACAAGTCAGTCACACAGGCCCACAGATAACTACATCTTTTAAGTCTCAGAACCACCAGCACTAATAGAAGATGTATCTGCAAAATCATGAAATACTATTCCAATCTCAGAAGGCTAAAACAGCCCATAAAATGACTCAGCTCAAAGTGATCTAATTAACTTGACTATTATTCTAACAGTGTGAGATCACAATAAGTGATCTTATTACACTACCACCACTCCAAGGCTGTAGCCGGAAGTGGCAGGCTTATCCATCCTTCTAGGTCTCCATCTTGTGCTGACAGTACCATAAGAGTACATGTAGCCATACTGTAAGACAGGATCACAGAACCCTCTCCTTGTCTTCCTTCTATTCTCTTTTCTCCTCCTCTCTCTCTTACCTGGAAAGCACAGTTTATAAAGTCAACATTTGGGAAAATGGTGATCTTGTTTAGACGAGCATAAAAATTTTATTTAGGTTTACAAAGGTCTCCCTCCAAAATCCCACACAAATAATCCTTTTGGAAATGGAAACCCCCACAACAAATATGAGAATAAAATATTCCACATGCTTTCAAACTGCACTGAAGGCCCATTAACTGGTGTTATTAAGCACATGCTGGACAAAAACATTCTAGAGGAATTGTTAGTGAGCACAATGATCTGTGAGGATGATCTAGGAGTGACTGGAAACACAGATCTATAAATAAAAATACCGAATAAAAATGATAGCTAATAAAAACTAATGGTAAGGAAACATGTTACGCAACTCAGGTTACTGTTAATTCACTACTATGTGGCAGCAAGTTTTCTGTGCAATTTGATTCTTAAGGCCTGAAGTAGTAACACTTCTTTTAATACCATGTGTATACTAACAGAGCGCCACAGAACATGTTCTTTTAATGCCTTGCTCAGCATCATCTTTGAACTGTTTAAAAAAATTATTGTTACTCTCTCTCCCCCTATATCATTCCACTCAATTTTGTTCCCTATCGCTCCATTCAATTTCGTTCCCTTTCTGTCTACATTCTTTAAACTTTACTCCTTATTAGACACAAAGATTATTAGCCTTTGAAATATGGAATAAAAGTCTCCTTTCTTACATGCATGCATAATTCAAATAGAAGTTTTACAACTGAACCTGATGGCAAAAATTCATCCAAGCTTCTTTTATCTCATCTGTATAATATAAAGCTCTGGGATTCACAGAAGCCTACAAAAACTCTGTGAGGTAAAATCAGGGCCTCTTCAAAGTGCATAAGGCATACTCTCATGTAAAACTTATGAATCAGCATCGAGAGACAAGGGTCTCTCAACCAAGTTCCCTTGCGGGAGAAAATGAAGTTCAGCCTTCTGGTTATTACCATACGTGATACCTGACCTTTCAGACTTTTGCAGTTGGTAATGGTTTTATAAAAAACATTCCTGTATTCCTTTTGAGGCAGCGGTCTTTCTTTAGAAGAGTTTTTCCCATAATCAGTTCAATGCTTTTATTACAAACAGGTGTCGAGTTACTGACGGCAACAACAAGTGGTTTATAATTAAAAAAAACCCTAGAACACACACACACCCACCCCAAGTATTACAGGGTGTGTGTTTTGCAAAGAGGGGACAAAACCTGGCTGCTGTCGAACCACTCTCTGTGAATTACAAAAAAGAGGGAAGTTTCAGCTCATTGACAGCTTTCCAACAAGGTGATGGGCACAAATGTACCTCTCTCACTGTTCATGTGTTTATACAGAGCTGCAAGTACGACATAAAAAGCTTCTGCTTAATACAACTGACATTTCCATGTACACACTAGAATTTTAAGTAGCTTTCCACTCCAAGTCAGGCCATGGAACCAACTGAGTTTCATGTTCACACTGGGAAACAGCAGCCCTGCTGCAAAGAATAATCATCAGTCTAAACAGGATTTCACATGCCTCACAGTAACATGAAACACATCAGCATTTTTTGCGTGTTTTTTCTTCTCAGGAATCTCTGCAGCACTCACTTGCAGAAACAGTATGGATTTTTCTCTTTAGCTCCCACCTGCAGATTTGTATACCCACTCAAACAAACTGACGTGTACATGGCTGGAAGAGTTAAGCTTAACTATACCATGCATTAGGCTGCTTGAACAACATCAGTCTACAGCTACTTAGTTTCCGTCTTTAGTGAGAAAACAGTTTAGAAGATAATTCATAAAGACAAATCAAAAGGCAGAGGTGAAATCAGAAGACAGATGATTCACAATCTGTAGATGCTCTGATGATGACCACAAAATTACATTTTTGCATTCAAACTGAGGTTTTTTTATAAATGTGTAAAATAAGCACAGGTTTGCACAAACAAATGTAAAACTTGTGGGCTATAATTTTATCTACAGAAAAAGTGGTTTAGTTTGCATTACAAGAGATCAGTATTAATGTAAAAATGTCACCACGCTGGTAACTAACCTTTTCTTTTGCTAAAATTTCGTATATCAAAGATCTTTTTCCTTCTGAAAAGCTGCAAGTCAAGAACCTGGCACAAGGCCATGAACACACATTATCTCGAAGCACTTAGTTGGGTTGTTTTGCTCACTAAAGATTTTCTATGATGCACTGTTGAATATTCTACTTATTTTGACAAGCAGTATCTGTCTGTGAAGTAAAGGCATCACAAAGCATTCAAGAAATACATAAATTTATCACAGTTAGTTTTTCTCAACTATATATCATTCACATTCCTATAACATGATCTTACCCAAGGATCACAGGAATTTAATGCACTTTTAAATCTGTTCATACATCCATTTTGTAAACACTGCACTCCAATTATTTCAGTGCTTGCTGACCAAAGGAAGAGAGTGATAGCTGTAAGTATGCTTACTTCATCAAGAACAGGCTTAGAGGCTTCTGAAAAAGAAACACACTGTTAGCTTATTCCCAAAAGGTTTTAAAATTATTCAAAAGCCACTGAACACAGAAACATGCAAAGAGGAAATAAATGTACATGAAAATATTTGCAACTGCATACAAATATGCATCTGCTTATTACAGAATTACTTTATTATATTGACTGACAAAAAGCTGAGCAACTCTTAATAGCTGTTTTAATAAATTCAAACTTTCTGAAACTTGAGTATCAACAACGAAACATTGCTTACATTTTCTCTAAGCAAGTCATATTTTTTTGTTTTCAATATGTAAACAAGAGAAGCAAAATGTTTGTCTTAGATCCTTTCCCCTTTGTTTTTTATTATTTTCAGCTGATACAGCACAGTAAGAAACAAATACCTAGCATGGCAACAACTTCTACTTAATATGAGGTTTCACATAGGGACTAGCTGACCTGACAGTCATCTGTTGCCAGTAAGGAGTAAGGATAGTCCTACTTTAACCCTTCCCTGCTTTTCAAGCAGTCTGTATTTGCTATTGTAAGGTCTTTCTCCTTGCACAAGCTCTGTCTTCACCAACCTCATTTACGATTTACATCCACAAGAAGAAAAATGTATTTATATAATTACTATTATCTGCTTTTCTGGTTTTGATGGCCAGATTGGTTAGATATAAAGTCAGCAAAAAGAAAACCAACATGACTGCCCCTTCCATGTCAGCTGGTCACTCAGTTGGCTTAGCCATGATGTAAAGCCTCACTTCAAAAAACTTCCAAGCATTTTAAGTGACTTTCAAAATTATTTTTTAAATTTTAAATTTGCTTAAATTATATTGAATTATGAGACACAACCATATGCAGCAGACCTTGCTTAGATTCTTGTGTCCCACTCCAAAGAAGTTTAGAAAGAAAGAGGAAAATATATACTCTTGCAGGGAACTGAGAAAGATTTCTGAATTCTGAAAAAATACCTCAAGCCAGTAATGTTTCTGGAAAGAGGGACTGGGAAATCTGTACTGAAACAAAAGGCTAGAAGACAAGAGCTGATGTGACAAATCACATTAGAAGTTTGACTTGGTTAACACAAATCTACTGATCCTTCCCCTTCAGACATTTTCAGGATCATTTGCAATTACCTACTCGCTCCCTCTCTCTCACATGAGTAACTCCATTCAAGTCTCTCTTCAGTCTCTATAAAGGGCTCCTTAGGGATGTAATGGGATGTTTTTTGGCTGAACTACCATTATGCAAATGACAAATTGCTGTGTCTCTCTTTTGCTAACTATGCAGCTGAGACTGTACATCTCTCTTGCTTTTTGAAGGGCAAGGCAAAGCATGAATGTGAACCAAGAGAAGTAGTTTGCAGCTCTCTGAAGAGACACAGTAGACATCCTGCTGGTGGGTAACAGACTTTTTTGGCAGGGGTAGGATTTTTTTCTCATCACTGAAAGTTTGTAACAGTACTGTGAATATTCTGCTCCACTATGAACCTTGCCATGATTATCCTTTGCTGTCTTCACATTCATTCACTTCAACACTCAGTCTCTCCCATTAAGATCATATGAATCTTGTCAACAAACACTTAAAAGATACACTGATTGCTGTTCTTCCTGAGGCTTAATTCAAGGTAGTCAAGTCCATGGACAGTACTGAACAACTACAGTTCAATAGCGATCAGTTCCCTTACAAACACTGTTTTGGCAACTACAATCTCCTTTCCTTTAAGCTAGCAGGTACTATGTGGAAAGAGGAAAGGAGGGGTGGAAATGATGGTTTGCTCAAGCCTTGCCAACTTGTCTAGACTTGCCAGTTGTCACAGAAGTAGAGGCACAGTCCCAAAAGTGAAGTAAATTCAGCTTGGAGCTCCTTTAGATTTTACTTGCAAGACATTCAGCAGATTTTAGAAAGACCAACCAGTATCAGAAGAAAGATTTCCAAGTTCCAGAAAAAAGTTACTACCTAAAACTATGAAGATTAGTAAGGTCAGCCTAAAGAAAATGTAAAGCAAGAAATAATCACATCCTAATGGAATTCAAAATGGAAAAGCCTGAACTGTTACATAAAAATACCCTAGGGAAAGGATCAGGCTGCAGGACGAGTTGCAAAAGGTAAGATTTCTAACAGGATGTTATGATCAACATTGTCAAAGAAAAGAGATCAACAAGGACAAAACATGGGTGTGAACTCGGGAGATGTAACTGTATTATCTGAAAGCCAGTACTGTGCTTGTCTTCAACAAGTTATGCTCTGTGCACTCAGGTCTTTCTCCCATTTCAATTTTATAAGCAATTCATCACCACTTTTTAATGCATCACCCAACCCTCAGACATGTAGCCTATTAAATTATAGGCAGATACAGTAGCTGCCTTTTCATCACAGCAAAACCCAGTTCTCTTTAACTCTCATGCACTGGGAAACCACTTACCAGGTTGAGAGTATTCCAAGATAGATGCCAGAGTGCTGCGGATAAGACCCGTCCATTGTTTCTGAGTTTCATCAGTCTTGACTGTTGGAAGAGTAACAATAGTTTTTATCCCTTGAAGGGCAGCACTGACTGGAGGTGGGACCTGATTATCTGCTGATTTTACTGCTGTTTCTTTCAACACTCTTGTAATCAGAAATAGGATAGTGGGTAAGATGGTCATACATCCTGAAACAAAATGAAATACAAAACAAAATAGCTGAAGTTAATTCCAATGAGTGTGACAGACAACCTCTTTAACTTTCCAAGTATGAACATATAGTTAGGAGACAAGGTCTGGAAACAGGTATCTAAACCAATTTATGGCACTTTTCAAGGTACCTGATGCATTCTACAAGCCCCAGAAGCAAAGGAAGAAAGTTATAGAATCACAGAACGGAGTTCCAACCTCTCTGCCACAGGCAAGAACACCTTTCATTAGACTGGGTTGCTCAAGGCCCCATCCAACCTGGCCTTGAACACTGACAGGCATGGGACATCCACAGCTTCTTTGGGCAACCTGTGCCTGTGCCTCACCACCCCCACAGCAAAAAACTTCTTCCAGTAAAGAATTTCTTCCTAATATTTAATCTACATTTGTCCTCTTGCAGTTTAAAGACATTAGCCCTTGTCCTATCGCTAGACAGATATGGAGAGGGACTGTAAAAAGTCCCTCTCCGTATTTCTTGTAGGCTCCTTTTAGGTACCAGAAGGCTGCTTGCCATAAGGTCTCCCTGAAGCCTTTTCTTCTCTGGGTGTCTTACATCCTGTGCAAAAGCTGAAGCCATCTGGCTCTACAAAGGAAACAAAATTATCCTCCAACCTACTGCTTTTCTGAAGAAATCAGCACCTGTCCATACATTTTGTGCAGGCAGTTCTGCAGATGCAAGTTAGGCATACTCAAGAAATAGTGGTCAAGTAACACATAACCTCACTTTAGACACATGTGAACCTTATTAGAAGGAGTTTCAATAACAGATGTAGACTTTAAGCCCTTGTATGACTGAAAGACAGGTGTTACTGAGTTTAGGCATGTAATACCAATCTACTGGTCACGTCAGACAGTCAAGTCTTTTCTGCATATCTTTTGGACACCTTATTTTCCCCACACCTGCGGAAGTACAAATCCCACCATTTTCCTACTTCTGGAAATGTTGTGACAATAAATACACTAAACAGTAATTAAGACTGGAAGGACTGACAGAGGTCATCTAGTCCAACGCTCTCTCGTAGCAAATCAGATTGCCCATGATCTTGTCCAATGGAGACTGCAAGACACTCATATTTTAAACAAAGACAAAGAAATAATAACAATAAAAAAAACCTCTCTATCACAGAAAGTGATGAATTCTCTTTGTTCACAGTTTCCCATATATCCAAAGACTCAACTGACACAAATGTTTGTGCATGTATTATCCCCTGCTCACGTCAGCTCTTCTGGATGAAAGAAACCAAACCAACCAACAACTCAGCAGTCTCTCTAGACTGACAGTAGTTTCTGAGCTACTTGCACTGGCCACTTGCCAAATGCTGGGAGTCATGTCTCCAGTCACCACAGAAATAGGACTGTTAGTCTTTTCACCCTCCTTCCTTCTCACCACACAGTCCCGCCCCCTCCCCAAAAAAATCAGAGCAGAGCAGGAAAGGAAAAGGAAGCAGGAATCAAATGAAACCAGTGCAGGATCCAAATCAGCTCAAAATCCATTATTTTTTTTTTAAGAGGAACTGTAAGACACAAATTGTTTCACACAGCCCATGTTGCGTTCTGAGCATGACTTTGTCCAAATGTTACTTATCTTGTATATCATTAAATTGTAGAAAGAGATCAATGTGCATGTCATTAAGGGACTAACCTAGATGTTTTATCCATATCAGTGCATGAAACTTCCCAGAGATCCACAAGACAAATCTTAAGCAATCTGTCTTCTGGAAAGCAAAACTCAAAGAGCACAGCTTCCTATGCAGTGGTGTCCTTTACCACTGAACTCCACTCAGTGCAATTACCCTAGCTTACACATATCGTTTGTGGCAGTTCCCAGGCAGAAGAAAAGTCCTTTTAGTTTAAGGTCACATTTGGGATGACTGACAGCCAACGGCTGCAAAACCAAGTGTAACACAGCTGAACTGTGCTGGTTTTTCCTCAGTAGGATTCTCTTTTCATTCAACTGCTGCTTTTCATGAACTTCTCAGGAATTTAATTGTCTCCAAGATATCTATGTTCTTTTACAATACTAAAATTGTAATTTTATTCAGTTACATTTAATAAAAATTAAAATTGGCCAAAAGGTTTCAAAATTGTGAAAGAGGAAGGGGAAAAAAGAAACAATAAAATCATAGTGATATAGAGCTCATTTTCTGCGCAAATGCAGCACACATGCAAATTTAAAATCAAATAACTTCCTTTATGCTGCTCACTGGAAAAGCCTCAATTCTTAATTAACTTTTAGAACCTAAACATACTTGTCATTAAGGTAATCCTTAAAGTATCCTGTAAAAAAAAAAAAAAATATATATATATATATATATATTTACAGTTTGCTTTTAGCATCATGCGCTCACTATGCTTCCCCAGAATAATCACTCACATGTATTTTGTCACAATGCCTTACCTGCTGGAGAACACAGAGAAGGCAGGTCAGACAATATAGTAACAGTGGCAGCCACGAGACGAGCACTTTCCTCAGAGAGGTGGGATTTAGTAGCAATGTGACTTGGAGAATCTGACACTTTTGAACTCAGATGGGGCATGTGCCGTACTAGGATAAACATCAGCAACTCCATGGCTGCAAAGACTAGAGATTTTCCAGGCACAAGACCACCACTCTCACCTCCTTCTCCTAAAGCAAGGGGATTTTCTTTTTCCTCAATATCATCTTCATCTGAAAAAAGGAAAGAAACATCTGAGCAGGCAGTTAAGAAAGATCCCATACCAAAGGTAATATGAAATAGTCTTTTTTTTGAAAAGAATTAAAAATCAAGAAGTTGCTTCACAGTAATATAAAACAAACATGACTGATGTCGAACTAAATGTTTGGTTACACTGACTTAGAGGGGTTTAAAATGCTTTAGAAGTATTGTGGCTGCAACAATACTTATTAAAAATCCAACCAGAACTAGAAAAGCAACCAGTAATATTCACACAAAATAAAATGCAGTAATTATTTTGCTTCTTTTAAAACTGATTGTAAAACTGACAGCAATGACTGCCAAATAAATAGGCATGGCAGTATTTTTTAATTTAATAGCTATTAAGTGTTCCACCCTGACAAAAAATCTTATTTCAGCATAAATTTATTATTAAATAAGAGAACAGAAAAGCATTGTAGGATTCTACGTCCAAGTTCATGATTTCAGTGTATTCAATTCAAAAAGTCTCTTTTGAATGGCAGCTTGGCCAGCTGCAGTCTTTCCTTCTCCCATTAAACAGCAACAGAGATTCAGTAAGTCAAAGCTGGCCTGAACTACCCCTATGGACCTCCTATGAATTTAAATGATTGCTGGTGTTATCACATCCACCAATTTGAAAAATGCAATTTACTGGGCCTGCAGTAAACAATTCCATTAATTCATATGAAGGAACAGAGCTTGTATTTTCAGCTGTGCTGGTTTCGCAAGTTCCAGCAAAATCCTCTCTCTGTTTTTATGTGAAAAACAGGCAAAAGCTAACAGTTGGGTTTTTTTCCACAACAGTACATTGTGCCAGACTATGACACTATTTTGCCTTAGTAAGAGAATATTCTTTGGATTTTACTTAACTTCTTTCAGGTAATAAAAACCCATGGCACAATTAACCAGTGAACTACTTGTTAGGTTGCCACTTGGAAACTTATTTACCTGGCAGAGATGGAAACAATACACCCAATGTGAGGTTTTTTTAAAGAAATGGTAAAGTGATGACTGAACAGGGAGATGCTCCATTAAAAGGATGAAGTTACCAAAAGTACCTCAGAAAGCAGCTTTCAGACTGATGCCAATCCCCTTATATCAAGGATATTCTTACATACAGTAGAAATAAGGTAACAGAATATGCTGATGGAAAGCCTAAGCAAAACATCAGAAGCTCAAATATCATACAAGAAGGAGCAGGGATAAAAAGAATGAATTTTACTAAAGCTCAGTGAAGGCCAAGTAACAAAACAGGATTTAGGTATATCAACTCATCAGAGAATCTCAGAAAAATTTAAATTGAAAGGGTTCTCCATAAGTCTTCCAAGTCCAGCCTCCTGTTCAAAATGGGGTCAACTTAAAAGCTAGCGCAGGTTGCTCAGGGCTGGTCCAATCTCAAGTATCTCCGAGCAGAGAGATGCCACAACATCCCTGGGCACCTGTTCTACTGCTTCACCACTCTCATGGTGACAAATTTTGTCCTTGTATCCCAGCTGGATTTCCACTGCTGCAGCTTGCATCTGTTGCCTCTTGTCCTTCTACTGTATACCTTCCAGAAGAGTCTGGACTGGTCTTCCCTTTAAATCCCCTTTAAGAAGGGGAATTGCTATTCTATCGCATATTAACTCTCCCTTCTGCAGACTAAACAAGTTCATCTCTCTCAGCCTCTCATGTCACGCACTTCACCTCCTTAAGCAGAACAGGGGACCTCCACTGGATTTCCTTCAGTTTGTTAACATTTGTAATATTCCAGATGAGGGAGAACAACAAAGAAAACTAGACATTGCTCCAGATGCATCCTAACAAACTGAAAGGATAATCGTATCCCTTAATCTACCATTCATGCTTTTCTAACGCAGCCCAGTAACAGTCTGCAGGCACACCACAGATTCACGTTCAACTTGTTATTTGGCAAATCTGTTATACAGTCTGTCAGCCCCCTCCAGCCTATATGAATGCACAGGGTTTCTCCATCCCAAATGCAGGATTTTGCATCTGTCTTTGCTAAACTTCAGCAGGTTCTCAATTCTGCAGCTCAAGATTCCCCTGAAAGGGAACACTGCTCTCCAGTGTTTCCACCACTTGCACAATTTGGTATCATCCACAAATTTGCTGAGAATATGTTCTGTCCTATCATCCAGGTTGTTAATGATGATGTTTAACAGTAGCAGACTCAATACAGAACTGTTTTAAGGAACACCAATTGCAATCTGCTGCCAGTTAGTCTTGACACCATTCAAGCGCAGCTGTCCAGCCAGTTAACTCTCCAACTTTTCAGTCCACATTTCTCTGATCTGTCAATGCTACTATGTGATAGTGGGTCAAAAGCCTTGCAAAAGTCAAGGTTAACAATATTCACTACTCCTCCTTCACCCAAAGCCAGTTATTTAATCACAGAAGGTGATGAGGCATTATTTGTCCTTGGCAAGTCTGTGCTCACTACTTCCAATCACATTCTTCTACTTCGTATACCCAGAAATGGTTTCCAAGAGAATTTACTCAAAAAAAAAATAATTTCAACATATTCAGTAGGCTGACAGGCAGATGGCATCCCAAACCCAGCCTAACGCCTTTCATTACTCAAAGCCAGACACAGCATCTAATTTTTGCCATTCATTGGAAAGCTTTCTTGAGCACCACAGCTTTTCAGATATGACTGAAGCAGCCTTTGCATGTCATCAGCCAGCTCCCTCATATGCATCCCATCTGGTCCCATGGTATGTCCAGCTTTTACCTAAGCAGTCCCCAGACTGATGCTCATCTACCATAGGTCACAACTCCCTCTCCTAAACTTGCTCACTGGACACAGAGATACCAGAGCATTAAGCAATGAAGATGTGCTCTCAGTTTTTTCTTCCCCTATGTGTTTTGCCATTAGATCACCCAATCCATTCAGCAGCAGGTCCAAATTTCCTTGATCTTTTTGCTGCCAACAGATCTACATAAGCCCTTCTTGCTACACTTAACATTCATCACCAGTCTCAGCTCCAGCCAAATCATGGCTTTCCTTTTGCCTCCATACCTGAGCAGATGCCTTCAGTAATCTCCCTGGGCAGTTTGCCCTGCTTCCACCATCCATACAATTCCTTGTCACACATTTGAGTTCAGTCAGAAGTTCCCATTCAGCCAAATCAGCTTCCTGCCATGCCTGTTTGGCATCCTGCACTTTTGGATCTCTCTCCTCTGCCCTTCTGGGAGGCTTGCCACTAGAACTTGTCTGCAATCTCCTTGTACAAGCCCAAGTCTGCTAAGTCAGGCCAAAGCTTTTGCTCTGCTACTTCCCTTCTTCATTTCTGTCAGGATCAGGAACTCCACCATCTCATGATTGCTACAGCCACAGCTACCACTGACCTTCAAAAAACTTCTCCTGAATTTGTGAGGAGCACATCAACTGAGCACATCCATTATCTGGACTGCCCAACATCTGGAGTGAAAAAACCTGTGTCTTGTATGTTTCTGAAGGCTTCAGATTGTTTCATCCTGCAATGTTTTCCTTCCAGCAGTCTGGAAGGCTTCTTCTAGTTGATTTAATATGGCTTTGCCCACCTCTTCTTGATTAAGCAGCCTGTGACAAACAAGACTGAATTTGACACAGAATTGTACCACCTTTCACTTCCTATTAGTGGTATCAGTTCTGACCTGTCAATGTGGGATGGCTGGCCCAGATACCTACTCTGACAGCTTGTTCCTCTCTCCTCTTGCCAGATCACTCTAATGTTCTCCAACTGGATGTCTGGAGATTAAGCCTTTATTGCTGAAATCACAACCTTGCAGCCTCCACCTCTGTGCAAGTCTCATCCTCCAGGGACACACTGCAGCATAACTTATGACTGTCCCTCCTTCTATGACACACAGGCTCCTGAACCTGCAGGATCTCTGTGAAGAACATGTAATTCTTCCATTTGCCCTTCCTGACACTACCAAGTCTGCTCACCTTCACATGCATTTCCTTCCCATCTCACAGGTGAGACCAATGCCACCTCCAGCCTTAGCTGCATAGACAAGTACTTGGCGGACAGTTACATCAGGACTTCTATCTGAATTTCCCAGCAGGTCATTAGACCTCTGATGTCAGCACTGTGTCTTACTGTATGTCACTGTCATCATTATGCTGATTCTAGCAGTCTTGTAATGTCTTGAGCAGTGCTTCTGAGCTGCATGAGCATGCCTTCCCATGCCAACGGCTGTGCTCCTGTTTGCACACCCTGTTCCCAGAGCTCCTGGTTGCTGACACACCCTGAACATCAGTGAAGTAAGAACCTAGATTCAAGTCTGTTCTGCTTCCTGGCAAGACCTCCTAGGCAGGCAATTTTTTCACACTGGTTCCAGTAGCAGTTTATTCACCTCATGAACCAGTTGTGCCAGGGAGGCACCACAAAACTCTACACTGGGAGCTGAACCATTACCAGAAAAAAGGTAAATGAAACGCTAGGGAGGCAGTCAATAGAGAAACATCAATGAAACTGAGCAATGTATTAGTAAGACCTAAAGTGGTGTGCTGAAGTATAATTGTTATCACTCATTCAAGAAAAAGGAATGAAAGCTATGACATGAAAAGAGTAACCACTAGAACAACCAGAAGAGGAAAAATATCTTGCAAGAGTTAAGAAATTAGCAGGTAAGAGTATGAATACATCAGAAGTATCTGTGGAATACACAGCACTTTCCTGAGTGTAACCATACTCCAAATGTATGTGAGTTCCTTTTCCAGTATGAAAACCTGTTGCTTATTTACTCTGCAAAGCAAGCAGTGTTTTCAAAATCTTACTTAGGGTGTTCCTTTTTTCCTGCAAATAATCTTGAGCTGCTCTTACTATCTGCTGGACAACTCCTGTAACCAGTAGCTGGACTGAAGGAGGATCCCAGGTCAGGAGGAGGCGGTGAAGTACACTCAAGAGTTCAACACCAAGGAGCTACAGTAGAACAGAACAAGCATAAAAAATTAATTAGGACTTAACAATTCCTAATTGTTATGTCACTTGCTTATGATGAGCAAATATTTTTCTCACACAAAAATAATTACAGCTTTTGTAATCATCACAAATGAAAGACCAAGACCTAGTAAAGCCGACTGTTTCAACATGCTTATACGGTACCTGATCCTCTGCAATATGGATCCTGGCACAAGGGGAATCCAATAACGTATGAAGTGCTTGTAAACAAGATGTAACATGCTCAACAGGCTCTTCAGGTCTTGGGGAACACAAAAACTGTATACTAACACCTGAAAGGAGCAATAATTAAAAAGAATGTTCATATCATCATAAAATCAAGTTTGTTTTCTTAAATTTCTTTGTAAGTACAGCAGGTTCTTAACAAATTTAGAAAGATGCATGGTTTTTTCTCTATTCTTCCTCCTTTAAAGAAAGTTTATATATTAGAGACAGCAGAATTGTATTAGACCTCTTTTCTGCATCATGTCTTCCCCAAAACTTGGCGGGAAAATTAATAAACAGTGACGGCAAGCAATTTAGACTACTGAATAGAAATCCATACTTTGTTCTAGAGATCTTTAAGTCAGATTTCTGTATCCTTCAATTGTAAATTGAGTTTTATTTTAGTGAACTCTTTTAAATGTAAATATAATTGAGATTAAGTTAAACCTCAAAAATTATGCAACATTCATATTATACATATGGCACTTCAGTCTGGTTTTACATATCTGTATATCTCAGCAAACTGTTGGCATTCCTTAAAATAAGTCATCACATCCGCCTCTTAAAGCTGTTAGATAACAGCAAAGGGAAATAGTTAGTGTTACTCACAAATGAAAAATTGATGCAAAAACTACGCTCTGCAACTTGTCAAACAACAGTCTCTACTGAACTCTGGTTTTATGAGGGTGCATATTTTAATTAACCTTATAGCTTTTGTTTCTTTGAAGCATAACGTTTTTTACTATCTGAATTACAGTACAGTATAGAACATTTGCTACTCATTTGATTCAGTTACATAAATAAACTAGACATAAGACTTGTCTATAAAAAAAAAATCAGAATAATCACACAATAAGATGCAATACTGCCAAAGCTATAAAGACAGGAGGCAGAGAAATATGGAGAGGAGGAGGCAAAGATATTTCAAAACATTAGTGTCGGGACACATGACGCATTTTAAGCTTTCCAGTTTCTAAACTATCTTTTCTTATTCCCATCGCATTTTATACCATAATGTGCTGCTATTGAACTCCAAACTTGTAACACTTACCCAAAATTAAGTGCATTCGATCTTTGTTTATCTCTGGCAAAGATTTCGTGGTAGGTGGAGTTCCAGGTGTCTGGTTTAACGTAATGGATGTAGCACGTTTCTGTGAATTGGGCACTGCTGCAGCAGTCTCTTCTGTTGACTCTGAAGCATTAAATCCTGTACTGTTTAGCCACAGCGCCACCGCATGTAATATGGGAGCCCAGGAGTTTCGGTAATGCAGTCTAGCTGTATCAATTGTTTCTGGAGTGTAAAATGCTCCCCCTGTTAAATTAGCAAAGCAAAGATAAATTCTAAAACTGTATGCAAATAACAGACAAAACCCACTTTCTCTAAACTTAATTACTCTGGGTGTGTTTGATCATGCACATATTCAGATGCAATCGTGGTTAGTGACAGTGCATTCACATTCTCCTTATGAAGGAGAAACATTAGTTGCTCATAAGAAAGTGCAAGGGCCATGACAACAGCAATCAGAGGGCAAGAAATGCATGCGAAGTCATCAGGTCTTGCAGCGTTTTTCACATATTTTACTCAGTTGAGTGTTCTGTAAAACATAGATACACTGATTTCAAGGGCTATGCTCTTATAGGAAACAAGTTTTCGCATTTGGTATCAAAGAGGTGTAGAAGTATTCTTAATTCTAAAAAGACATGACTTTAATGATCTCTGTGATTCAGATAAAGCACATATTCATTTCAAATTGAAGGCAAAAAGCACACTCACACTTCAAACATACATTCCTATTACAGAGAGGCAGAAATTTATCACCTGCGTAAAAAACACTCATATCATATAACTTAGATAGTAATTTTGCAGTCCCAAATAAGGATTTCTTTCTGGTTTTCACAACAGAGTAATTCCAGTGCTTACCATCTGGTGGAAGCTGGGTAGCAAATTCAGCTGGTAAAGTTAAAAGAGCATAATCTTTAAGTGCAGCTAACCAGAGACGGCTAAGTGCAGGCAGCTCAGGTTGTACAAGTGTTATCAAACTGTCTGGTGGCAACTCATCTACAGTACCAAAGTCATCTTCATCTTCCTCTGTGCTCTTTAAAGCACGTTTTGGCTTGGTCTCTGCTTCTTTCTTAATTTTCATGGCAACAACGTACACCTACAAGAAAAATAGACATTAAAGCACATGCTGTGAGATCCTAAAAACAAAAAAAGCAGCAGCCTTTCCCATGTGAAAGTAATAGATTCCAGGCAGAAGACTCACCAGAAAAGATGGGCAAAAGATACCTGAAATACAATTACATTTTATTTAAATATATTTTCTTTTATTTCTAGCAGTATATAACACTTAGGGGCATAAATGGCACTTTCCTAAAACAATCTGGCTACACGTTCTTTTTTCCCCTAAAAACGTGTCAATTACTACTGCTCTACACAAACATATTGATTTAAATAACTGATTTCATTAAATCAGTGCATTCTTATTGCAAAGATTTCTTTGACCTACATTAAGAGTTACTACATAAATTAGAGTAATTGACACTTTCTGGGAGAAGATTAAGTATCATAAAGAAATAAAAATGGCTTTAAGTGGACTACATGATTACAAGAACATGTATCTGTTCATCTCTGATAGATGCCATGAGAGAATAAAAGGATTTTCAAAACCTTGCATAAATATGGTAACAAGCAAAAATATCAAGAAATACAGTAAAAATAAGCATTTTTTAAGAAGAGAAATATAACAGAAGTGTCTTCACGCAGCAGACGAAAGCTGAAAATTACAGTATGAAATGTTAATACTTTCCTTTGTAATTTCAAAAGTAACTTCCATAAAAAAATAATGGGAAAAAAAACCCAAATCTTTAAGTACTATACTGAAAGAAACCAAAATACCATCTTGCGTAATTATATGTAGAGCTCTGCAGCATGCGAGTAACATTTTAGGAAGCCAGGCAATGTAAATACTGCTAACTCTGTCTTTTGTAAATAGATTGCTGGTATTCCAGCCATTCGCTAATATTATCTACATTTAAGCCTGTAATTTATTATGAACACTTTGACAAACAGTGTTTATATTGACCCTAGTTAATTAACTGCAATATTTTTACAGAATATATTTTAAGGTTGTTTGGCTTGGGGGTTTTTAAGTTTAAGAGCAGTAAGATGGGAGGAGACTCAAAATCTGATGACAGGTGTGAGTGTATACTTTGATACAAAAAAGGGCAATAAAACAAAGAACAATCAAGCCATACCGCAAATATAGATTGACAGAACAACAGAAAAAAGAACAGAGAAAGATAAAAAAGATGAAAACATCCCAGGAGTGGAACTGCAACACAAGGAGGAGGGCAGGTACAAGGCTCACTGGTAGAGCAGCCAGTGAGGTGTGAGGTTGCTATTATGCTGCAGAACTTTTTCAATCTTCTGAAGACTTAATGGTCAACATTTACCTCGGCCCATGCTTTCAGAACTGCAAGTTTCTCCATAGTAGTCGCACTCTCTCGGTAAAGCTGGCTAGAAGATCCCTTTCCTGTTTGCACTTTATCCAGGGAAGAGACAAGAAGGTTGTGAACTCGGCGGAGATCATTCAGGTCGCTTACAACCCCACTTCCTATCCAAGCGCTACATACCTGAACAACAAAGTTCAGAATTAACAGAAAACCCAAACAACATAATAAATAATAAGAATAATTATCCCCCAAAAAACCCCACAAAAATGTAAGAAAACAAACCCCAAAACAACAATCACAAAAACCTGAGAAGCTCTCTTCCTGCCTAATACAAAAATATCCAAGGTTTTCTTTTTTCTGTCCCCATAAATGATAACAGAAACGCTCTGGTAAGTGGTTACAGAAACTGCACCTGTAAAGCATATTACAATAGAACTTCAATTGATAAAAGCACATCTTTAAAAACCCACACTCCTCAAATTAAATATTACGGCTCCATACTAATAAAAGCTTTCAAGATCATTAATGTCAAGGGAAAACACAGAAATGAGTGAAATGAAGTTTTATAAACAAGTGGGCTCTGATCTGGAACCAGCAGCTCTAGATCTGGAACAATCAATATGAGATTTGGTGGACAGACATTTTTCATTTGAATTAAATAGACACAATGTAACCGCCATCCATTTGATCCTGTAAATGGATCAAACTCACACATCTACTTTCAAACTAGTGGGAATAGGGAAGATTTTGACAAATTATAAGGAATGTTACATGTTTTCACACAAGCTACCTCTTCACCTAGTTTTAATCACATAAATGTTTTGTAAGGCAAAATGTCTATATTCTTTCCTATGTAGAGACACCAAATTATGCCTTATTTGATCTATCCTTACAAGTTTCAGCAGAAATTAAGAGTATAAACCAAAACCATAATCACAGTCCTGCAGAACCAAGATTTACTAAACAAAACTCACAAACTTATCATTTCAAAATTGACGTTTGCACAGCTAATTAAACTGCTGCTTCAAACTCCAGTATTAACTTATCTGCCACATACCAGATACTACTGCAATGATGTTGCCCATAGCCAATTTATGCTACAGTAGCACAAGACTACACACAAGCAAAAACACACACATACAAAAACCTTTAACTGAATTTTCACTGAGGTTTTTACTATGACTGTAATGAGAATGCTCAGATCTTCTAAAATCTAAAATATGGTACCAATTCAAATGGAAGTTTCACGCTTAAATGTAAATTATCAGTAATCTACAAATATTTGATCAGATCGAAAGTCATCTCAATGAATACACTGCTACTGGCCTCAGTAAGCCAGAATTACTTTTTTTTTCTTTTAGAAACAAATGTAGAATTGACATGCAGACATAATTACTTTCAGAAAGACTAAATATTTTCTGATACAGCTCCCTAAAAGGACTTCTGAGGAACAACATATATTACTAGGAGACTCAACAGATGTCGCAAATACACCACAGCTTAGGTTTACAAAATTTTCCAGTCATTTGCTACCATTTCTTTTCTGCATACTTCTTCCAAAAAGGGGAAAAAACATCTTGGCTTATGCTATGTGAACACCTTCCTCTGTACCTGGCAGGCCTTTGCAGTTATATCAGATGGTGTATCTTGGGAAAAAGCTGGCCTCAGTGCAGCTCCAACCTGTTGACAGAAGACAAGTTTAGAGATCCAACTACAACAGCGATGCAACATCCTTTATCTCACCTTGTGTAAGGCTCAGCACATATATAGAACAAGCTAGATAAGATTGCTAATTTTAGCATTACAGTTACACCCTAAACCTACCCTTGCTGTCTCACAGACATTTGCAATGGTATTTAAGCAATAACAAAGTCCTAAACCAGTTTTTTCCTGTTTGCCCACTGCCTTTTTAAACCTCAGCTACCTTTGTCCAATCTGTGGTATTATCTTCCTTTTGTTAATGAGTATCCTTTTAATCATTCAACTATTACAGGTGCAATTTAGGCTAAGGCTCAAGACACTGTTGACTTTTTGATGTCCAAAAGAATAATAGTGATGTAGATCCACCCATAAACATTTGATTTCACAAACTGCCAATTTGACAAATACTGACAGGAAAAGCTTTTTTGGCAGCTCTTATAAGGAAACAAAAGGAACCGTGTCAAAACTACAGAAGCCATAGCACTGAAGAAGGAAAAGGCAGGAAGTAAGAAGGATGAAAGCCTGCGTTTAGAAAGTATTTGGAAAGATTCCAAAGACAAAGTGAAAACAAAAGAGATTAATCTACACAACAAACTAAAACAACAGTACCCCAAAATAGATCTTCAACTGCACACCTCCCATTCCTACACTTTTGTAGCTTTCATTTAAACAGAAGTATATTCATTAATTCCCAGATAATGAAACAGATAGATTAAACCTACAACTGAATCTGTTAATTTTCCAATTCCTAATTCTACAAATGAAATGCCACACTTGAAAAAAAATTAAATGTAACTTGTAATATTTGGCTTTAAAGAATCAATAGCTACCATATTTTTACTTTTGCCAGCTACTAAATTACAATACATATGAAGGGATATGCTTCTATTTACACCTTCAAAATTTATTTGGCATCTCTTCAGTACATTTTCACACACAAAAATCACTTCATAGGTCTTATGAAGTTACAAAAAGTTCACAAAGCTAATACTGGCATATTGGCATAAATAGACAATTTCCCGAATGTATAAAGGAGGTCTCACATTAGCCTGATACTGCTCCAGTATCACATGGCCTGGAAACTCTGGCTCAGGAACTGATGCAAATTTCTTGATAATATCTTCAAGAGCTTGAAGACCTGCCATTCGTAACTGGTTGCTGTGATCAGTCGCAGCCATGAATGCCATTCGAATAAGGTCAGAGAGATGGAGTACCAGGAAGTCATCTTAGAAACAAAACAGAAAGAACTATTTGGTAACTTAAAAGATATCTGACATGTTGGCTATTTGTAATATTTTCCTCATTGACACGTACAAATTTTATGTATTCTTTTTCAAAAGTCCACATTTAGGTTATGGAAAAAGGCACGAATGAATGTAACTTATTTTTCTTCCCTCCCCCTTCCCAATCACCCCTTAAAAATGATAGAAGAACTTTAATTCCTAAGATAATCTTAAACACAAATTTGAAACGAAATATATACAGGAATTAGAGCATCTTATTACAAGGAATAGAGTATCTTAGCAGAGAGTAGAATATTTAAGTAAAGCTTATTTTAGTGATCCCTCCATCCTACAGAAAATCTTCAAGCCAATTCCTGTTCCAGTCCTATGCTTACAGCGACCCCTGCTGATCGTGGAAAATGCCGCCAAGTTTAAACACCTAAAAACTGAGAATGCCTCTAGTTCTGCTCTTAAAAGCCACATCCAAGGCTGTACGCAAGCAGCACATAACATACAGAAAAGAATAATATGTAACTCGGTAACATTTCTGAAAGGGTTATTTTTCTCAATTTATTCACTTTATTTCTTTCCTTAGCCTCAACTTGAAAATACCTGTACAACTGTACAGGTATTTTCAAATGCTATGCAACAAATACAAAAATACGTATTTAAAAACATAGTATCCAGGATGACTAACAAAACCCACAGATTATAAAAGCTCTACCTATTTTCAAGTATTTTTTCAAATTTTTTCAAGACAAGTTTATTTTGTGGCTGAAAGTTTTCAGAGGCATGCTGGAAAAGACTGACAACCACATTCTAGGACATTCATGGTATTCATCCTAGATACACGAAGTCCTCGTGAGCATTACGCGTGAAAGCAAACAACCACCAGGCACCAGAATAAATACACAAAGAGAACTCAAGGGCAGAAACTTCCCACTATCTGCTAGAAAAAACATTTCTTCACAAAGCTGTGTAACCTCTGACCTCTCAATTCTGATCCTCTAACTCATAAATGCATGTTCAAAATGTGAGCTTGAAAAGTGAATATTGTTCATGCTTATTAGATACCCAAAGAATTAACTTTATAAAGCAGCTGTGTCCCTGTGTTATTCTAACTCCCTCCTACATCCCTCTCCCTGCAACCACAGCAATAATTACTTGGCCTTATCTCTGGTTTTTTTCCTAGCATCCCTTTAGTCTGCGGATGCTAAAATCATCTCTGAAGTCCAATTCACTGCTGTCATTACATCATACTCAGGAACTGTTCCCAGCTCACCCTTACCTAGACATTTACTGCTTCCATTTCAGACTGGAGAAAAGGTTTGCAAATCTAAGGGCTTTAGTTTTTTCCAAGCAGATCAGTCTGTGAGAATTTATATTCTCCAGCAAACCTCATTACTTGTGTTCATAGTATGGTTAACTACTATGTGGTTATGCAACTACAGTTTTGCTAGCCATTTCCTTTGGCTTTGTAGAGAAATATCAAAAATAAAATAAAATAAAAAATTAAAACCAAACCCAAGACATGCACGCTCTGTAATTACTTTTGGGGTTTTTAAGTCTGGCTGAACGAGCCAGTGCCAGATCAAAGTGCGCCTTGTTGGCATTCTCACACAGCATGATAACTCGGCACAGACAATCTGCTGCAAACACACGAGTCGCCCAACGAGGTGCTACAGAAGGCTTGGATTTATCCTCTTCACCCAAGGTGGTAAACATTGTATCATCATCCATCTCATCCTTCTTCTCCGATTCTTCATCCTTCCCTCCTCCCAGAGGAGCTGCAGTGCTCATGTCTACAACAGATAACAATTAAAAAGAAAAATCCCATTCTTACAATCCACAGAAGGCAGGTAAGGGCATATTCAAGATATCCTTACAGAATAATTCTTCTGTTGAAACAACTTTTGTAAAAGTCTCAAAGGCATAGGAAAATCAGTGGAAGAAACGTTTTTCACCTTTAATCTGGGCTACTTTATCCTTTCTTTGGCTTAAATGGTATGAAATAAATTCCTGTAATGTTAACTCTCCAGATACCAACTACAGCTGAATCCCATATCTAAATGTCTCAGCTTTGAAAATGAACCTACTAAACTGCCAATAAACAAAGTAATGACATTACCAGGCTCAGAATCAAAGCTTGGCTTTGAACTGTTCAGCTCCTGTTTCAAGTGAAAGCTAGAGTGCATGTTAAACTGAATCAAAACTACAAAATTCCATGCCATGGGATGGATATCCAGCCAAGTAGGCAGTTTATGGCACCCATAAATGTGTTTAACATTATGTGTAGCTGGGAGACTTCAATTCAGAAAATGAAATTACCTCAGGGATCACTTTAAAAAAGACAAACCAAAATATGACAAAAAAAAAAAAAAACTCACCAAACATGCATTTCTACTATTCAGAAATGAGAACATAAAATCCCAATGACAAGGTCTAAATGAGCAAAATGCCAAGATGCTGGCAAAAATTACTCTGGCAACAATTACAGGAGAACAAGTAGAAACCATTGCAAGGCAAACCAACCCCAATTATGGGGTCTAAATTTAAACAGCTGAAGAGCAAAGACACTCAATAAAGAAAGAGGCTATGGCAAATCAAACACGGATGATGCCAATTCACAAGAGTGTTTTGGGAAGGCATCCGGGACTGTATGCGTCTGATTTGTAAATCTCTGTTTAAAAAGCAAATCAGATTTTGTGCATATACCAGTTAGCTGGATCAAAGCAGTTCACTATGAAGCTGCTTGCTCAAAGTATAGCTGACAAGTTTATTTAAATACGGTTCTCTCTGAAATAATTTCAGCTATTAATAAATAATAGATTGAATAGCATGTTAAAAACTTTAAAACCCACTCCACATGAAATAAGAAAAGGATTATCTGATTCAAACTTGAGAAACCAGGTCCTTCTCAATGGGTCGATATATGGAAAATACATTACATAAAGATCATTGGTAGCATTACTCATCAGTTAACATAAAGCAGGCAACATTTAGGAAGAGCTTCACAATGAACTCAGTATGGCAATAAACAAGTATAAATGCCAAGGAAATGAGCAGAATCTGCGTCACAACCATCCTACAAGCAGAAAAACAGGAATAAGGTCTCAGAGGACAAGATCTACGCAAAGAAATCTGCAAAGCTGAACAAGCAAAAGTTTCATCACTATGGTAACCCATCATCGCACAAGTAACTCATGAGACCTCACCAAATAAAGCTCAGAGCTTATACAGCACTCTTCTTTCAGTATGATCCTGATACATAGAAGGCTAAGATACTGCAATGTCAGAGAAATAATCACACTGCTTCTCCATTGGAAATCCTACTTCAAGGCAGTTAACTTTTTAATCTTAAGATCAGTGTTCTAAAACTTAATATAACATTGATGATTTCTTCTAAGAAAGTTTTAATGAACTATAATCAAAGTTCCATTCACAAGTTACATCTTGACTAAGATAAAAGAGAAGCACCACACAAATACTGCCAGAAAATGCTAGTATTAAGGACACAGTGAATAGAGAATGTCTTTATGTGAATAGAGAACATATAATACTTACCACTGGAAGCTGCAAGGACATCCTTACAAAGCATTAGCCAGTGAGAAAGGTTTTCTACTGCCAGCGATGAAAGCATATGTCCCAGAGTATCATGGATATCTGAGCACAGCTTCCGATCAGTCTCCCGATCCAACATTCCAAAAAGGACACCTTCAAGGCCTGTCTCTGTTATATTAATCCCCTGATGCCGGGAATGAGTGTCTCGCCGAGAACCAGCTCCTGGTGCAAAAGGATTGATATCTGCAAAATGATAATGAGAAATCTTTTCTGAAATCAGTAACTCAGTTTTCAAATTTGGTGTAACTGACTAGAATCAGGCATTGTGTATTTGTGGGTGTGTTCAGACAATGCATACACCAAGATGTTACTGAACTTCTTCTGTACAAACACTACGAAGATTTTAATACAGCAATTAACTTAATTAGCTTTCTGCAAGGCAAATAACACCTCCTAGTATTACTTCACAAAAACACACACACACAAAAAAAACCCAAAACAATGCCAAGCAAAAAACTTTCAAATCTAAACTTTTTTTAAAAAAAAAAAACCAAACAAAACAAAGTTATAAGTGAAATTCAAGAAGTAAGCATGAGTGCAGCCAGAAGTTACTTGAGCTGGAAGGGACAGTTTCAGGGTTTTTCTTCTGTTGTTGGGGGTCTTTTACCCCCCCTCACACACATGTACACATATCTGCACTCAACTGTTACAAAAAGGCCACATGAAAGAAATACTTACTGATGCTACTGTTTTCCTTTTCTCCAGCATTTTTCACTAAGCTCATGGCATATTCACAAACCTCTGCTGCTTCCCTCTGAGCAAGCTGTCGTAAACATGCAACTGCAGCCCGGCGAAGCAGCAAGTGGGAGCTGCACAAATGAACCTACAAATCAGAACCATTACAGGCAAATGCACAGCTGCACCCCAATATCAGTAAATCAGCACTGCTAAGGACTAACAGCATTCTATTTTTCAATCATATCCCATGTGAGAGCTACTGGGTGCCATGCTCTTTACAAGATATTGAAAGTTCAGAAGTAAGCATTTTTTGTAACGTACAAATATAAACATAAAGCTGGCATATACAGAGCTGACAGCTGTTACCTGGTTAAAGAGATAAGAGCTCAAATATAGGAACTGCTGCATCAGTGTCTTTGACTAATTATACTTGCCAATCTGTTACACTCCCCATATTCTGCTGTAGCTTTAAATAATATTCTTTTAAACAAAAAGCCATAATCAGGTCCACCACACATGATAACTATCAAAAACTTCTATTTTGAACTTGTAGCAATTTATGGCATATGTTTTTATAGGTGTCTCTCAATGAGACAGCTTCATATTTCCTTACTAACCAATACTGATTTCTAATTCCTTTTGAATCACCTCAAGTACAAGCAAATACTTTTCTTAGAGAAGAAGTATGCATGGTCCCTATTTTCCCAAGGGGAAGTAGCTGCACAGACAACTCTATGTTTTTCTACAGTGGAAGAAAGTGCACTTTAAGAAACTCTGATTCTTTATTTACCCCAGGGAATTTGGTTTTAATTAACCAAATACACATTTGCTTTCTCAGTATTAGGTTATTATGCAGATGGAAACTGCTTTCCGAAATGAAAGGGTTGTATAGTTTATAAACAAATTTAACAGTAGAACTTTATTCCACATGTGAATATACAAGATTTTAGTCCTGAAAAAACAAGCAGACTTTAAAGAACCTCTAAATATCACACTAAGTTTGTTTTAATGGAACTAAACCACAGAACATTTGGGGGATTTAATTAATGGAAAGAGTATTCCCTATTTTAAGTTACAAAACAAACCACTGGTGGCTATATAGCCAATGCAGGAAGAAGAAATGAAACTAGATTGTGGAACTATGTGGTTTAATTTTGATACCTGGCATTAACTCAATTTAAAAATGGGTTAAACAATAACGAACAGTTTCCTAATGGGACTGGTAAGGCAAACCTTGCCTACATATCTATGTATCTGCAGTATAAATAAATGTGCAAGACAATTCAGAGGAAAACTTACCACACTAAGTATGACTTGGAAGTAAGGAATATGAGAAAAGGGAAGAAAAATAGCTTTTGTTTAGCAGAGGACCATAAAGGAACAGGAAAGAGACATCAGAAAACCCCCGGAAAATTTTTCAAGACAGCACTAGTCATTCCTGTATGAACATCATTGCAATATTACCCACGGGTACTTAGAGAGTAAATGGTTATAGGGATGCTGAGGAGGGACTCTTCGTTAGGGACTGTAGTGACAGGACAAAGGGTAATGGGTTAAAGCTTAAA
>JBCJKH010048428.1:0-39492 GCA_039877255.1 Loriculus beryllinus
CCCAGAGAAGCTGTGGCTGCCCCATCCCTGGCAGTGTTCAAGGCCAGGTTGGACACAGGAGCTTGGAGCAACCTGGTATAGTGGAAGGTGTCCCTGCTCATGGCAGAGGAGTTGGAACTAGGTGACCTTGAAGGTCTCTTCCAACCCAAACCATTCTGTGAGTCAATGATTTCATGGACTTGCAGCAAGACAAGATAGCAGACAGAAAAGACAAGATATAACATATTAAGAATGTATTATTTTTGCAACAAGCATATACAGGCACTTCTTTGGTGACTTATACCATAATTGTAAGGCTTTGTCTATCATCCTGAGGTGGGATTATTCTTCATAAATTCATAAAAACAATTATCACCTGGCTGATATTACTAAATTCTGTATTTATTAAAAATAGTAATTTGTCCTGAAAGCAGAACACTTACGGAATCAGCCGCTGCCTGGAAAATCTATGCCTACTTTGTAATAATGTATTTCAGATTCCTCACTGGTGTTTATGCAACATTAATTAGAGATCAAAGATAACTTGTTTATTAACAAAGGAAGACATTGGTTATGCTATTTAAGCTCAAACTGAGCACAAATATGACCTTAAAGAACTGGTTTCAACTTGTCAGTTGGAAAGTACACAGAGCTGATACGAACTGTACAACACATTATCAATAATCTTTATTTATAGTTTTACTATGGGTTTGAAATATATACTACGTATATTCAGTAAAAGTAAGAATATACTTTTTTCCTACCAAAAAAACCCTCATGATATATTGTTCATAAATTGAATTTTACATTGACTAGAGTAAAAGTCCATCCTATCTGAGCACAGAAAACTCGTATGTTATTAGCAGGAAAGAACCAGAAGTAATTTTGAAAACATGAATGAGGGAGGGAAATCCTGACTCCAGTGAAGGTGGTGGAGTTCTATCAGTAACTTAAATGCGCTGTTGATTTAATGTAAGCAGGCCAAATATGAGTAAACTGCCAAAGAATGCAGAAGAAAATGTGACATACCTTAATTACTGAAAAAAAGATGAGTATTTTACTTCGAATTATGGTGTGGTTATTATATTTTGAATTATTGCACATGTACATTATAAAGTCATACTATGATTGCTTGTGACGTTTTTATTTCAAGAAACGGGAGAAAAACAACTGAAGAAAGCTTTTAAGAGGCAACAGTTGATCTAGTGTCCTCTATCATGCGTTCCTATTGTCGTGGGAGCTATCTGCAAGGCCATGTGGAACTGCAGTTCTGCAAAAGAACGAGGTGCATTTGTGACCTTCATTGCTCAAACAGCCACCAGTCCACGTCCATAAAACTTCTTGCTTCTGTAACTAGTTCACACAGATGAAAATCTTCCCTACAAACCACCTATTCTTTCCAAATGGGCTCTTCCAAAGCTGTGTCACTGCCTATAAATAACCATTATCATGTGAAATCTAAACCTTTCTGCCAGTAAGCAAGCACTTAGAACAATGTATTATGCAAACTTAAATCATATGAATCATTTTTCAAAATCTGATTTTTAAGTGGGTACAAGCACTTCATGTATTACTCAAAGAACAGAAACGTTCCTTTACCTATCACGCTGTATTTAGAACTTTTTTTAATGATGGAGAAATAAAAGAGACAAAAGGATGGAAAAAAACAGCTGCAGCGAATGACAACGGGAGGCTTAGTCCTAAAACCCGAAGTTTAAAGTGTCCCAGGTAACGTGATGTACGTAGCTATGGGCCACATCACCTCATGAAATTTTCCTGCTTCTTCCAGCCCATACCCTAGAGTGTTCTGCTTTGCCAAGAATCTCATTTTCTACCTTCACAAAGATTACACGGTGTTATTACCTCTTCAACTTGTGAAAATCCCACCCCTCCACATTTTAGAACCTGAACAGCTAGGATTCAAATGCAAATACAAATTCCTCCGTGTATTGCTTTTGAGAGACAATGTGTTTTAAGCACAGTTACCTTCCCTGATTTGATTTTGAATAGCCGGGCGTTCATGCTGGGGCCAGCCGTACATGTCAGTGGGTGCCTGGCTACCGAAGCTGGATCCTACGGCGGGGCAACCGTAGCTTCCAGGCCAAGGGGGACCAGCCGGTTGGAGCCGAGAGCTGACGGAAAACGCGGGCACAGTCAGCCCCTCCACAGCCGCCTTCCCTCACCGGCTCCCAGCCCCCTCAGGCCTCGCCCGCGCAGCGCCCGCCGCGGCACGTGCTCAGCCCACTGAGTGGAAGGAAGGAGGGAGGCCGGGAAGGGAAGGAGGAAGGCCGGGAAGGGAAGGAGGAAGGCCGGGAAGGGAAGGAGGAAGGCGCTGCCCCCGACCCCCGGGCGGACAGCACTGCTAGAAGGGGTGCACCACAATCACCCCCCCATCCCCGGCGTCGCCACCGACCGACACCTAAGGCGCGAACAGGAGAGCGCATGCGCCTGCCGCGGCGCGCGGGGCCCGCTGGCGCCTCCGAGCCACCCTGCTGCGCACGGGCGGGAGGAAGGGGAGAGTGGGTAGTTACGTGATGACGCTCTGCGTGTCGCCAGTCGCGCGACCCACGCAGAGTCCGTCAGGCTTGTGCCTCCTCCTGGGCCAGTGCGCTCGGGGCTGTGCAGAGTGGGGGCGGGCGGGGCGAAGGCTTCCTCCCTCCTACTCCTCCTCCTCTTCTTCCTCCTCCTCCTCCTTCTTCTTCTTCTCCCTCTTCTTCCTCCTCCTCCTCTTTTTCCCTCCTCCTCCTCCTCTTTCTCCCTCCTTCTCCCTCCTCCCCGGGTCTCTTTTCCGAGGGCCCGACCCCTTCCCCCCGGCGGAGCAGGGCCGTACAGCGGCGGCGCCTCCTCCTCCTCCTCCCGGCCGTGCCGGACAATAGGGGCGACAGCGGCGTGTGTCTCATCCAAAGCGGCCCCCCCAGGCCGGCATCGACTCCATGCGCGGCGCCGGGCAGCGGGGCTGACAGCGGCTCCCGCCGGCGGCGAGGCCCGAGGGAGCGGCCCCGGGCTCCGGGCCGGGACTCGCAGCCTTCGGCGCTTCCAGAGGCGTCCCGCTTCGCCGCCTCCCACTTGCTCCCGGCGGCCGTTCCCGCCAGGCTTTGGCGGCTGCGGACAAAGGCCCGGGGCCCGGCGCGGCCCGGACCGATCCCCCGGGGGGTGCGGGGTTGGTGAGGAGGCGCCGGGCCCAAGAGGGGTTTTGCCTCGGGCTCCCCCCCGCCGCCCCGCTGCGGCGAGCCCTGCGCGGGCAGGTGCGGCGGCGGGCGAGGCCGCTGCCCTGCGGCGGGTCGGCGCACGGAGGCTTCTTCAATGGAAGTATGTTACCAGCTGCCGGTGCTGCCGCTGGACAGACCGGTGCCGCAGCACGTCCTCAGCCGCAGAGGGGCCATCAGCTTCAGCTCCAGCTCCGCGCTCTTCGGCTGCCCCAACCCCCGGCAGCTCTCGCAGGTAGGCACCGCCAGCGGGCCCGCCTCTTTGCCGCGGCGGCGGGGGTCTGATCCAACTCGGCGTCCCGCCGGTCCCCTGCCCGGGAGGGCGTCCCCGGCTCCTGCTGGGCGCCAGGGCTTGTCTTTGGTGTCGGCAGGGAGCTGAAGTGCCGGGGAGAGGATGGGCTGGCGGTGGAGATGCCCCCGGGGGCTCCCGCATTGCTGTGGCGGCGGCGGGGGCGAGCGAACGGCCTGCCTGTCGTCCCGGCCGCGCCGCCGGTCGCGCCTTCCCCGCAGCAGCGACCACAACGAGAAAATACAACGCTTTCTACCTTTATGGCTAGTTATTGTCGAGGCTGTCTTTTTAGCGAGCGGTGAACTCCTTGAGGTTTATTTCCAGAGCCAGTGAAATATTTGTTTCTTCTATAATTTTTAAACGAGGGCTGTTTTCTAGCTTTTTAGCTTGGGCTTTCTTTGAAGGGTCTAAGTTTCCTAATGGGGCTGCCAAAAGCTGCAGTGACTTTATTGAAATAATGAACATGCACTGCGGTGTTTTATTTGGGATGCTAAGCTATTTCTCCCTCCAACTATAAAGACTTGCCAATCCGTCTAGAAAGAGACAAAGATCCTTGGCTTTTTCACTTCCATGGTATTGTTCCCTGCCCCGTATTACATCAGTTACAAGATGAACTATACTGTATTTTGTTTCATCTGATCGTGTTGAACATACTACAGAAAGGGTCATTATAACTATTAGGACAAAAGGGAACGTTTTGGTTTTGTTTTTTTTTTTTTTCCTTGTGAACACTGCCCTAAATTTCTGAATATGCATTAGTATGATTTCTCAGCAAACAGTGATGAAATTATATTCTGATGGAAGTCCCTAGAGAAAATGTAGAATTATGATGGAAGGCATGTGTTTTGGTGAGAAGTCAGCTGGTTTGGGCTTCGAGGGTTTTTCTGTAACGTCAGGATTGAAAGTGCTCTCTAGGATGTTGACCTAACAGAAGATGTTGCCTTTGCGCTTTTCATGTGTAATAGTCGTTTTTATTGTTTAAGTTTTTGGGGTATCTTACACAGTTACTCTCCTTTTCCAGGACTTGCTTCCCTTTATATGTGCACATATAGAAAGTATTGGTGTCTTTTGTCTTTGTCCCTCGTTTGGTTGCAGGGAAGCTCTGTGTGTGTGAGCATTAGGCGTGCGTATATTTGGCAAGGAAGAATCGACGAAATACTGTTAATGACCAGAAATTTGAATGCATGTGAAAATAATTATTAGTAAGCAAATGAAGATGAGTGTATGTTGACAACCCTTTCTTCCTCGAGTATGAATCTGATGATTGACCAAAATTTTGGTTTTATCACAAATTGGTTTTCCACATAGCAAATGAGTTGGAATATTTTTTATTTGTACCACTTGATCTTGAGTTGTGCCTGGTGGTCGTGAATTTCCCATTCATATGTCTTCTTGAAAGTCCAACCTAATGTGGCAACTTTTGTCCTGTGCAAATAAGAGTAAAGTTTCTGGTTTGAAGCATTTGTGGCCTTCTGGGAAAAGGAATAGGCAAAGTGGTCAAGGTGATAGGTTGTATTTATTCCTTTTCTGCATTATCTCTGGGGCAGGTGGCACATGAAGTGTATGCAAGTTTATCAAATTAAATATGGTATTGACATTTAAGGTTGTTTTTTTCCCAACTTTCAAGCTTCTCGGTGGCTTCCTTGTTTTCTGATCAGTATGCTGCAGGTAGATTAGAATGAGTCACAGGGATAGCTGCTTGAGTAACTTGTAAAAAAGTGAAAAATGTAAGTATGTGCACTTGACCAATAGTATTTCGTTGGAGTAACTAGAGAACCAAGTTTATGCATTAATAAAAGGGAATTTGAATATTTAAGTGAGGAAGTCTGTGCTAATATTGGCCACTGATTAGAGTACAGCTATATTTTGCTGCTTTTACCCTTTTTTAACTTATCTCTTGAAGTCTGTCCTGCAGACAATAGGTTGTGAATGTCTGCTGGACCTGCAATCCCAAACTGGTGTAAATGATGGACTAAGAAGCATGACCAGTGAGATTAATGATTCTATGTAAATTCTGAACTTAACTTCACCTTACAAGTCTCCTCTAAGACTCCTAGTATTTCACTACCGTTGCATCTGAAACCCTGAGTAGTCATTTTCAGTATTCTGCTTGGGCTAGCTTTGAGCAACAGGAGTAAAACTGGAGGTGTGTATTAGCAAACTCAAGAAGCTGGTATTTGCAGACAGCATTTTACAGTTAATACCTATTTGGAGGATTTTCTTAAAAATGTAAGGTCTTGAAAATTTAATTCTGACTTAGAGACTGAAAGTGAAATGACTGAGGCAGAAGACATTTTAGGCTTATCCTTTCAATGAGAAGGTATTTTGCATGGAAAATACAGGTGAGACAAATGCATGCTACATTAAATATAGCAATTAATTGTGACAATGCGTAGCAGGCAGATATTAATCTCTTACAATATATTGGGTGGAATTTCTGTTTAATATTTCATTAGTTTTACTGAATGAGTTCAAAATGGGACGCATGTTGGGTTTTCTATGAAGCTTAAATGATGTGGTGCTGGAAATGACCTCAAGCGTTCTGGTCTGCTTCTCTCAGCCCCAGGAAGGATAAATTGTACTTGCAGTGTTATTAGCAGATGTTTGTCTAATCTGTTTGCTTAATCTGTTTTTGAGATACAGTCTTATGAGATGTGGTGAGCTGACATAACTCATTATTGCTGAAGGTGAAAAATCCTGACACTGGGCATGTGTTATTACTACTTCCTTTATGCCATCTCTGATGCTTGTCAGGTGTTTACTAATTCATTATTCTAAACCAGCAGAAAAGTAATGGAAGCAGGAAACTGAGTAGCAGTCTGCTATTTCTTAGAACAAAATAGACTTACTGAAGTTTGTCAGAACTGTTTTAAAGGAGAGGTTGGTACCACTAGGCTTTTGAAACCCATAAAAGCCTCAAATAATAGAAATTACACAATCTCACTAGATGACTTAACTGTTCTTAATAGTGCTTAACTGTTCTTGTCATAAGAGTTCTTTCCTAATACTGAATTTAGATCTTCCTTGTGGCAATGTATGCCTTTTACTATCCCCAGTAAATATAGAGAAATGCTTATTCCTTTTCTCTGCAGTTTTCTTTTATGTGTGAGTTATTTCCCCATAGCCTCTTTTAATTTCAAAGTATTAACAACAAAAGTAGTAAAAGTGACATATGTTACTTGGAGGTTATTTGTGATATTTATTGTTCAAGCTCAGTCAAGTGAAAAGCCTCTATTGTATGAGTTTATACAATTGTTTGAGGTAGTAATTGTCTTTGAACATGAAATAATTTTAAATGCTAATGCTAAAAGCTGTTTTTAAGGGCACTTGAATGGGTAACAAAATGACTAGGACAGTTCACACTTATGAGATTGAATTTAAGTTTACTGTATGATCAAGTGGATGTCAAGTAGTACCTTGGATCGTATGTTTAGGGTAATGCACATGTAATCCTAGATTTGACTTACAGAAGATGTATGGGTAAAAAAGGGCATGAAGAACAGCTGTGCTGGTGGATTTTTCAGTGAAATGTTTGCCCTTCCTTTGAAAAACTCTGAACCTCAACATAGGACAAGAGGTAATGGCCTCAAGCTGAGTCAGGGGAGGTTTAAATTGCATATAAGGAAAAATTTCTCCTCAGAGAGGGTGATCAGGCATTAGAACAGGCTGCCCAGGGAAGTGGTGAAATCACTGTCCCTGGAAGTTTTCAAAACCCATGTAAATGGGGCCCTCAGTGTTATGGTTTAGTGGTGGACTTATTTGTCAGATCTTAAAGGTCTTTTTCAAACTAGTTGAGTCTATGAATCTATAAACCCAGTGCTTTGGCCACCTTTTGCTATGTAACTCCTCAGTGTTTTTCACCCAATGCAATCCAAACATGTTTCCCTCTTCATGTAGCATTACAGGTTACAAGATGTAATTGAGAGGTGTATTTTTATGGTCTGAGCATAGGCATTGGTCCATGTGAATCCCATGGTTGCACCTTTTTGCTGGGAGAAGTGTTGGCATGACCTATTTTCTCCTTGCAGCTGCTCATTTCTGCTCCTGCATTTTTGTCTTAGTTGTGACAACTTCTTTCTTCTCTCTTTTTATCAGGTTATTTTCCAGCCCTGACTGACTACAGAACAGTTTCACAAACGGTTGTGCTTGTTACTAATGCGGAAGCAGTACACCACAGTGGTAGACCAGGAGTAAAGAGCAGTGGGGAGACAAGAAATACCTTAGATTGCCCCTGCTATTGAGTGTAGAAACTTACCCTAAACCCTTTTCTTTCCTCATCCACTGTTTTTCATAACTATTCTTCTATACCTTTCTAATTCTTTCCGTCAGTGTTATTCAGTTGCTTGCTCTTTTATTAGCTTTCTCCTGCCATTTCCCATATCTCTGCTGCATGAATAATTAACAAGTTAAAATAATGAAATAGTTTTCATGCTGTGATTCCTAGCCTCTGGAATTAATTCTGTGTGTTGCTGCTATGCTTGCCATTCCCTTCATCTTGTATTTATTGTGTCTGGTTGCTGAGATTGCATCTATTCATATGAGAGGCAGAGACCGACTCTGACTACACACAGCACGGACAAGTTCTGATTGGGGATTTCATGCATACAGTAATTTTAAGTGGTAGTTCATTTTTAAAATGCTCTCTGACTCTTATGACCAATTAACTTTTTCATATGTTGTAGTGTAAAGCAGCTTTGGTACTTGCATTCTGCGAAAGGTCACAGCAGCTTATTTCATGGCCTATAATTGCCTATGTAAGATCTAAGCAAAATAATAGTTTAAAGTCCCCATTAATTAGATTGTCTTAAATCTCCAGAAGTCAATTCTTCTTTGCTCAGATTGTGTAATAGTATGTTTTGTGCTTTGTATGAACCTCAATTTTCTGATGCTATCTTTAAAGAGAAATTGGTTTGAAAAGAGAAATTATAGCTATGTGCCCCTTAAATTGTGAAATACTAAATTTAAACCATAAAACAATTTTACAAGAAGTTGGCATTAATATTCAATATTCTATATGAACTAATAATGCAGATGTGTAATACAAATGCACGTTGTTGGAATTAGTAGTGTTTCACGTGGGATGTCTGTTTCAGCAGATTTTCTTTTACACTTCCCCCCCCTGCCCTGTATTTGGTTAATTCTGAGTCAATATGAGCTCAATTATGAATTAATAAAGTATCATAGAAAGCATGTAATTTTCTGACGTTTCTGTTATTCTACTGTTTTGGCATGTAGAAAATAATGTTAAGAACATCTGCAGTTGAATCCTTATTTCTTCAGTTATTTTCTGCAAAGCCTATGGGGAAAGAAGCCCTGGTAATAGTTAGAATAATGATTTGTTAGAACACTTCTCAGTCATGTCAATGACCATTGGCTTATTGTTGTCTTGTGTTTCCCTCATCACTCATTATATACAAGTTTCCACTGGTTTTATGCTAAAATTGCAGGTTTCTGAATAAACTCAGTCATTTTCTAGCACAGAGGATCTATGATTTGCGACTATTTCTAGGTCTTGCCAGGTTATGGCTCACATACAAAACACCTTTTGATTGGACCAAACCTGTTGTATTTGCCTTGCTTACAAATTCACTGAGTCTGCATGGAAATAGTGAGTAATTTGGCAGCTCAAGTTAGGTTGTGTTTTGTGTTGTTTTTTTTTTTCTTTCTTCCCAGAAGTGTGACACCAACGTAACTTGGTTGTCCTTTACTGTTGAAATCTTTGTTAACACACTTAATACTTTCATCATGTGATTTTGTACAGTTGGGTGTCTAAGATACAAATCTGTGCATCTCATGTACTATTAAAGGAATGTAGTGTGTTCTGTTACTTAGAATATCCCGTTCTTGTAAATAAAGGATGGGGGATGAGCATCCTAAAAACTTCTAATCATAACCTTGGAAATCATACTAAATACTGCATTTAGTGCAATTAGTCCTTTGTGCATTCACAGCTGAATGAAATACTCAGTTCTACTTGAAAATTCTTCTGAATAAGCAAATAAAAGTGCTTGGTGTGTGCATGCACGTGCACGTAGGGTCTTGTAGGAAGCATGTGTCTGGGACTAGGAACTGAACCTAGACCTCTCAAATTCCAGTTCAGTGTTATGCACAGAAATCCTCATAGGAAAACTTGGAAGAGTTTGTGTTTCATTAAATGTGGCATTTTCCTCAGTTTGTTCTGATTATGTCATTAACAAGTAACTGCAGTGTAAATAAGCACCCCGTGTAATCCAGCCAGGCAGCCTGCCAAAGGCAAGATATTTCATTATAAAAATGCAGTTCTGGGAAACTGGAGTTAAGGGTTAGTTGGGGAGTTGTTTATTTGTATGTTTGCATCCTAGGTGTATTGTAAGGAATTCGTAGCCAAATGCTTTGTTTTCTTTCTGTTTGAAAATAAATTTGTGGCTGTTATCTCACCTTCCCTGCCCTCCTCCCTTCCCTACCCTGAGAATTTTTTACTTCTGTTACAGCACTCTTAACTCATGTTTTCCTCCCACTTCCCCAGCTTTGTACACCTGTGATATGGCAATCTGATTTATTATCTTCCTGACCACACTCCCACAGTAATTATAATTAGAGATTCCTGGAGCCTGCTTTTCATCGCAAGGTAGAGGGCAAATTCTTTTCTCAGCTCCTAGATGAAAGTGTGAAGGAGCCAAAATTTGCAGCAGGCCCTCCTTCTCTGCATGCCTGAGCATCAGAAAGAGTATATGCTGCAATAAAAATAACCAAGGTAGTTCTGTATTAGCAGATTTTACTGTCTCTCCTGCTTCTTGCTGCTAGATGAGATATGTAGAGAGAAAGAGCCTGTTTCCTTTACCAGTGATTTTATTTAGTTTTTTCCCCCAGTAGCAGGCATGGCTGTAGGCTTCTAGTAAACTGGAGTAAAAAAATCTCAAAAAGGAAAAGATACAGGAACCTAAAAGATACAGGAACCTATTCCAGAGCTGTGAGGGAAAAGGTTATAATAGGAAGTGTTGAGATTTCAGTAGGTAAATGAGTCTTGGAAAGGTTTAGCATATTTGTATGCATTCTCTGTCTGATATGGTAGTCTTAGTTGTTTTAGAAATTGAGGTACATATGGTCTTGGGATGCTTAGAAGCAAATGATTTGCAGAGGGACTCAGTTGCACAGATCAGAAAAAGTTAACACTCTTACAAAAAAATGCTGGTTTAACTAGTATAGACTGGTAGCAGAGGGACCATAGATAGCTGTTGTGACAGGAGTGATGCTGGCCTGTGTTGTTTCCTGCTTTTGTAGCTGAGACATTTCATACATTGATGCTACAGTTGGTGGCTTCTGAGAAGGTTTCACATTTAGTAGGCATTAACTCACGCTTCCATTTTTTTTGTTTTAAACTTTAAGTAAAGTTCCTGAGCAACAGAAATATCCTGAAAGATGTATGCATGGTGGCTGTGGGGTGTCACTAGTGCCTTGTCTACTCTGTTGGAACAGTAAAGGCCTCTAATCAGTGTTCAAAAAGTCTGGAGTACTTAAATTTCCTTGATTATTATCTGTGCAGTTTTGGATAGTAGATTTAAGCAATTGCAGTGGTTGAGCTCTTGTATTGGGCAAAGACAAATCCATGCAGTTCCTTTTACAGCTGCAAACATGGTGTGAAACTGCTAAATAAAAAATGTCAGCATATGGAAGTAGGTGAGTTTTTTATGTTCTTGCTTATCATGAGGGATATAGAGAGTAATTTGATGGGGTCTTGTTCTGTCATTTCTTCTGTTGTAAAGTCTGGGCTACATTTCCTTCAGCATGGTGATATTAGGAATTTATGCACTTCTCACTGGGTTTAAACAATATATTTAATCAGCTTTTCCTAGATTGTTTTCATTCGGAGAAAATAAGCATCTTTGTCCAGATAAAACATCTAGTATTTAGCCCATAAATTGACAGAAAAAGTGGTAGAACTTTATCCAATGCCTGAATTTAAAAGAAAAAAGAGAAAAAGAAAGGGTTTCTATCTTGAGGATCCTATAATGTCCCAGATACTTCCAAAACACTGTTGGTGCCACGTTCCCACCCGTTTTTTTTCCTTCTCCTTTCAGAAAGGGTACTGGTTCTCTTCTGAAGATAGTCACCCTGCTTATATCTGTCACTTCAGAGTATTGAGAGAGTTTTGTAACCTACCATAAATGAATGCCAGAACTTAAACATAGCAAATTGCAGGTACTAAATACCTTAAGTTTTGGTTCCAGGGAGTGTGTTGGACTTGTACTCTTACGATCTGTATCAAGTTTTAGGCTCTTGTAAGGAGGAGAAATGTAAGAGAAATGTCTCTGTAGAAGTGTTGAATAGTTGAAGCTATGGTTACCTTGGAATTTTCTTTTTCATGTGTTATGACATCATTTTTGCCAGTGCCGTCCAGCTTAAGGCGAGGGCCAAAGCGATATTTTGTGTCTTAATAAAAGGCCCTTGGTTAAAATTGTTCACCTACCACCTTTTGGTACAATAGACCGTAAGTGGGACAATCTACTATGCACTACAAGGCTAGTCTATTTTCATGAGCTTTTTAGGAAAGATGATTTGAGAGGATTAGACGACAAGTTATTATGCGTGATTGGTTGGCTAAATGTGAAAGACTGTTATGACTAATGAAGTTTAAGACTTCTTTATTTGTAAGACTGTTGTATTCCTGTGAAAGCATAGGAGAGAAGCTGTATACTGAAAAATCTGATTGTATTGAAACCAGTTAGAGAGCCAGGAGGTCAGATTTTTCTGTTATGCTTGAATGTGGCAGAGACTCTGGTTAGGGTGGGAGGGCACAAAGATTGATGTGCTAAAGAATACATTTTAAACTCATTTCTTAATGTAATAATACACATGTTGCAGAAAGCTTTTTCTTTCCTGGCACTCCTCGAATGAAGATTGTAAAGTTAAGTACAATGGGTTTTGTATTTAAAGTGCCATGCAAAAGAGGAGAGCAATTTCTGTAATTCTACCTTGTTCAACACTCTGCTGTGCTTAGTGCTTGGAGAGACATGGTGGTTGATGATTATCATCGACTGGAGACACAGTTTTTATTACTGATATTATTTTAAACAGGTTTCTTTTTAAGGTAAGAATTTTATTTAATGTCTGCAGTCGTAGTTCCAAGGTGCTTTTGGTGTTAAATATAAGCAGTACTGCTTGCACAGTAATTGCTTTTAGCTGCGTATTTTTACCCCTCCTCTTGTGCTGACATTTGTGCTACTCTGACCCTGCAGAACGCTAGTTTACTGAGCTACAGCAGCAGAAAGCCCTTTCCTTTCGTAGCAGTAATTTTCTGCTGATTTGGCTCTCCCTGCCTGCCTTGCAGAATCTGAGGAGGGTTTGGTGTGAGGGAAGGAGCAGGGCTCTGCAGTGTGTGGCAACACTGACTCAAGTTGTTTCCATTGCAGTTGGAGGAATGTCCAGAACAGCTGATGACTGTGTGGAATTGTTTCACTTTCTCCCCAAACAAGAATGGGATGAATAATTCCCTGGTGTTATTAAAATTAAGTAATGCACTGTATTCTGCTATTTCATGTTCTTGGAAAAAGTGTCGTGTACCACGTGCCTCTTACACATTAGTATTCATGTAACTTAAAAATCTGTAATTTCATCTTTATTAGATGAGCCCATGCTTCTGTAGTTTCCGGATATGCAGTAAATTTGACTTGGTAAAAAACACATTGTTAATCTTTGAACAAATGTTTGGTAAAGTGCAGCAAGTCAAATAATCTACATTTCTTTCTCTTTTTTTAATGGTAAAACATCCAGTTTGGAAACCTGGGTTAATAGACTTCCTCGAAATGTGAGATTTTGGTTTTGTTTTTCTCACGTATGGGAAATAATTTTAGAAAAAATGTACAAGTGAAAGGTTATTTTCATGTGAAATGGAAGGTGTCTTTCTGCATTTTTTTACTGAAAAATGGCCATGGTTGTTACAGTTTATAAATGAAATGTGTCAGAACATGAGGATCAGTCCTGTCTTTTGTCTTTATAGCATTGCTGAGAATAGTTAAAAGGGTTGGTTGTGTGTGTGTGTGTATGTGGGAGTGTGTGTGTATATATATGTATCTGTATATATATATATATGAAAATAAATCTACAGATATATATGAAAATATGTTAACTGAATAAGGGTATGGTGGGTGCTGCATAGATTCAGAAAAGAGGAAAACCAATATTCATTGTATTATTTGCTACCATGTTGTCTTGTGTCTGGCGAGTCACAGGATAAAATCATGTCCTAAATATATCAGTTTCTGGAAGACTTGTTTTCACTTGATCTTTCTAAGAAAGAAGATTGTACTTACTAGATTGCTGGTCTTTATCATTTACAGTAAGGTCTTAGAAGCACTTGGTCAGAATGAATAACAGATAAAGACACATTAGTTTTACACTGTGCTTCGGGATGTGCAAGTGCTTCAGGATGATATCAGGTAACTTTTTAGATGTTTTGTTAGTTTGGGTTTTTTTTTTCTTTTTCTCTTTTCTCCATATTCCTAGTTATTAAATATCTCCTTCAAACTTTGTAGAGCTTGCCCTGGAGCATGTCTTAGGCCAAGGACAGTAGTACCATGATAGCTGTTCTTTATGTTACTGAGTTGCCAAGTCAAGCAAATTTGTGTTGACTGAGTACATGTGTGCACAGTTGTTCAGCTATCCGTTTCTGCTGAACTTAGTAGAGCACACAGTATGTTGATCATGTTGATTGGCAGAATTATTTGGAATCTCAGTCTGAAGTGCATCCAGTTCTGTTGGAGGTATTTGTGGGTGGGTTTGTTAGGGGCCTGTGGGGAGCCCAACCCCTCTTCCTAGAAGTGGCCTGAGGGAGTTTGGATGCCATATGCTGGTCTGTAATGCAAGCACCATGAGAACATTCCCAAGAACCATCAACGTACAAGAGATAAGATAACCTGTACTGCTGATACATTTGCTGGATCATGGTAGAAGAAGCTGCAGAAATAAATGTATTGGCTTCCATTTCATGCATGCTGGCGTTTGTGAGAAGAGAATTGATCAGTAGCAAATGATTGTTCTGCAGACGAAGTAAAGCTTGAGGATGGACTGATGAGCATGCGCATGCTTTCGTAGAAGCTCTTCATGTTGGCTGTAGAATATGCTGTGTAAAGGTCTTACCTGAATTTTCCTCTGAAATGTTTTTAAGAGCAAAGAACAAGGACTGGCCAAAGGCAGTGTATGAAAGTTATGCCACCAGTACCTTCTGGGGTTTGTCCCCCTTGGGAGAAGCTGAAGATCAGATAACTTGTGTGAAGTCCTTGATGACAGAATATTACTGGTACATTTTAAGAGATTGGTTTGAAAGCAGTATGGTTTTGTTGAATGCATACATTGGTCCCATCTGTTGTATTATCTCACCTCTACTGCCTGGTGTGTAGCATTGCTTTCTTCATGTTCCTACTTGGTGGCCCAGGTCCAGATACAAACTCTCAAACTCCCTCTGAAAGTTTCAGGTGTCTTCATAGGGCCCAGTTTACTCCAGAAGTGCCAATGAAAATGGGTTTTGTAAATAAAATCAACCTATGGTTTATTTACTATAGTAATATGTAATAAAGTCTTAGGCAGATGTTAGTTTGCTTTTTATGAGTTCTGTTGCTTTCATTGCTTTGGGAAAAAGAAGGAAGCAGCTCTGCTCAGGAGGAGAAAGCTGTTGTCTTCTAGGGCTTCTGTGAGCACCTAGGCTTGTGTGTGTTGTTATGTAGTGGTGTGCTGATCCCTGCTTCTCATGAAGTGATATTCTTTGCTGGTGATGGACTGTGCTGCTAATTCTCTGCAGGGGATGAAAAAAAGACTGCTGCAGAGAGTATGGCAGCGCCTACACAATACAGAGAGGCATCCAGTGAGGCAGTAGTTGCTGAGTTACGGTTTCTAACATTGAGCTTGCTTCTTGATTGCTTCTTCAATGGCTGTGTGTCAGTTTTCTCCCCCTTGTTGAAGCCATATAGTGGCCTCTAGCACTGCCAGAGCAGTGAGGAAATTCCTAGTTTTTTGTTGCAATGGTCTTCTAAGCCCCTCTTGGGGCCTCACAAGGATGTGAACTGCTTCGTGTCCATCTGGTCGGTTGTATTGGCTCATAGATTACGTAATTAACTGTGTTCCCAATTTGGGCCCCCTCTGTTGCTGCTTTGCCTCATAATTCCAGCAGATCCAGGAACACAGTTTCCTGCACACAACTGGGATAAAGGGCTGCATTTGAGATGTTCCTCTCACATAATTCACCATCAGTTTCAGTGTCCGTCTCTGGATTGCAGGCTGGCTTTGGATGGGCACAGGATGCACTAGTAATATTAACTTGAAAAGAAAGGGCATGGACGAAGAGAGAGAATCCTGGTTCTGGAAGTGAGCCTGATTCCTCTGAGTGTTCAGATGGAGAGTATGGTTGCAGTTTATAGTTTCTGTAGTTTTTTCTGAAGCCTTACTCTTCCTTTGACTGCTCTGAGTCCTCTGAACACCCGAGTCAACCAGTAGGGAGTATAGGCCTGAAATAGTTTATAAAGGACTGTGAAATGTGCTTTTGTCCTTAGTCCACTTAAGTGTGATTGGAGATGGTTTGGCTAAAGTACTAGGGCAATGATATCCAGAGGACTAACAGGGAAGTTACTGATGCGGGTTAATTAGACTCATAACAAACTGAAATAATTCAAAGTCAGTGTTCATCCCATGAGCAAACTTACGTGGCGGAAACCCCTTATATACAGCTAAAGGAACTGGCATCCTATCATTGCTGTACTTTTTTTTTTTTTAATAGCTTCCTCTTTAAATTCAGTCTTGGGCATCCTGTAGGTTTTTACTGTTTTATTAGCCCATGGTCTTACGTTTTCTAGCTCAGGAAAGAGAAATGTATTGGTGAAAATTACTTGGTGCATTCACAGTAATGTTTGGGTTTAACAAGAATAGGAGATTTGCAGTTCTGAAGGCAGATGAAATGTTTTTGTAGTTAAAATGAGTATTTAGTGAGGTGATTATGTTCTTTAGTTTTGTAGTGTGCATGTCTAAATATTAAGGGACTTTTACTTAGATATTTTTTCAGTTTGCAGTTCTGAACTGGATTTGTGTGTGGTAATGAGTTATACTTACTTGGCAAAAATGTGCAAGGGTGGTCTGCATTTGAAATCTTTCTCAATACTATTGCAAAACCTGGTGTTAGAATAAAACAGCCATCAAAATACTGTTAAACCTCTGCTCTAGGGCTGAAGAATTATGCAAGGAGTGCAGGTGAGATAAGGGACTTCGTCATTTCTGCCCTATCAGCGGTGACCTCTCATGTCCTGTGTGATCTGGTTGAAAGGTGCTGCTGAAGCTCCTCTAGCATCTCTGCTCCCATCTCAGCTATGCAGATAAACAGAAGTGTTATCCTTCACTTGGCTGGTTTTGGAATCTTTGCTCCTTCATAAATTACAAGTCTTACAGGCTATTCTATAGGTTCTTCTCTCTGCCATGGAATACGGTAGTTCTGCTCCTGTACTTCTGAGACAGAAAGGGGAACTTGTGCTTAGGGGAACAGGGTCTGGTCAGTCTGTAATCCTTTACACTGCTGTTTGAGATGGAAAAGGGTTGAGAATGAAGACATATATAAATATTTTAGGGTCTGATGATGCAAGCTGAGGCTCAGAGCCAGTAATACAGGATTACTGGTGAAGATACTTTAGTAGGCATTAGTGCTAGACTGGTGTAGCTTCCACTTTTAACTGCAGTATATTCTTGTAGTAGTATAGTGTTTTTTACTAAATAAAATTAATGCATCTATGCTTATTTGTGAAAAATTACTCTGTGAGATAAGGACTCATCTTGCATAATAGCTTTGTTATGCTAGATCTCCAACACTAAAGCTTCCAGAAGCAGCCATGGGTTATTCTGATCACTGGGCGTGTTTTTTGCTACAGAAAGCAACATGATGACTTTTACCTCTTTAGATTGGAGAATTTTGGTTTGTGGAGTTTAAAATAAAATGTTGTTGTTTTAAAATAAAATGTTGGACATTAAAATGCTGCTGTTGGTCTGCTAAAGAAAGTGCATTTATCTTTCATGGCTGTTCACCTTCGTGAGTACATTTCAAGTGTTTATGTAGCAAATTATTCGGATTGACTGCTTTTAATAGGCATTCTGCTAAGGGAAGACTGAAGGACTTCCAGGCTGTTTGTTTTCAAAGTTCTCAAGCAGTATTTGAATGAAGCTAGCTAGTAGACAGAAGAATAAGGGCTGTGCTTGGTGATGCTGACTCTTCATCATACTATGTGAAAATTCTAATAATTGGTCCTTCATACTCACGAAATGGAGCATATAGATGCCTGTATTTCTTACTGTCTTGTGTAAAAGAATGCTTTTTTTTTTTACCTCATAACTTTAGCTATAATTTATCAAACAAATACGTAATATTCAAGATTATGTCCTTTTTGATGTTAAATACACAGAGGTAAAATATTTCAACAGTAGTGTGAAGGAGAAAAAAGCTGTTTGAATGTGTAAAGCTAGCAGGAAAGATAAGTAAAAGGCATAGCAGAGCCTGTAATTTAAAAGGGGGAAAAAAATGGGGGAGTATGTTCTTGTGTAGATTTTTTTCTGTATTTGAGATGGAAGTTCCAATATAGTGGTATTAAAGAACTATGCATGCTTTGGTCTTTGTCCTTTGATTCCTTGTCAGGGTACAGAAGGTGGCCTAAGCGCAGCCTTCTGCTGCTTTCCGTTGCCAGTGGTAAAGGGACAAACCAGGTAATTCATTCTCTTGTCAGGCACACATACAAAGGCACAGACCTCAACAAGAAATAAAGGGATTTAAAATGTAGTGTATGGATAGACAAACTTTGGAATTAAGATGTTTCAGGCTTGCTACTTTAAATTGTCCTGCAATCACAGACCAAATTATGGCAAAAGGATGTCTTTTTGAAGATGATTAAGGAATTTTAAGTATTCTGAGATCAGCTCTTGAGGCCACAGGGCACAAATTAATTCTAATTATTCCATGGTGGAATGTGTCACTGAGGTTTTAAAAACCTTCTGTTCTATAAGGTAGATATCCCAGTATGTTTCTCAGGATATCTTGCCGTGTTAAAATCCACACAACACTACCTGGAGGATTCTTCTGTAAATTGCCAGTCTGCTTTGTGATATGTATCTCCAAAGCCAGCTGACAACTCAAAGCATTTGAACATCTGCAGGGACCACATTACATAAATGCGTTGGCACCGGTGTCAGCTCTTCCTACGCATTCAAATGAAGCTGGTATGGCTGTACTGTATCTTCTTAATCAGCTTTGTCCAGCCATCTAGGTGATTTGTCTTTGGAAATGATGTCAGTTACTTAAGAATTTGTGGTACCTCACATGTTGGCAAGGAAGATGTAGTTGTAAGAAATGGGGCAGGAAGAAGGAAAGCTGAAGAAGCTTCTGATTAAGTTCCCTTCTAGGAGCTGAGACCTACAGAATGTTTCCAGTATTGGGTCTCTTTCTGCAAACTGGTTTCAGGGTATGCAAATTAAGAGGAAAAATAGATATATTTTTTTTCTTCTGATGTGAACTTCTAGGCTGGTGTTTGTTTGGAAAAGCAAAGTGGCTGATTCTATGCGTAATACCAGCTGCCTTAGCGTTGCCTGGAATATAGACATGGCTGTGCATTGAAAGCTTAGAGTGGCACTCCAGAAGCTGTATCCGTACTGACAAATGTAAGCATCTCCAGTTGCAACTTGGATACTTCTTTTTATATCTGAAGGGTTTCCAAGTTCACCTAAGCTGGTTAATCTTTTTCCTTAAAAGTTACCTGTTATATAAGTATGATACATTCATTGTAATTTGCAGATAGTATTGACTTAAATAATTTGATTTGAAAAAACACTTTGTGCGTCATGGCAAATAAATTTATTTTTGTATCCTGTTGCTTTCATTCAAGTATAATAGGTGAAGCATCATAATTACAGCTATTGGAATACACAAGTTTTTTTGTTCCCAGGCTTCTATGCATATTAGCAGAGGGCATTTTTTTTTCTTTAGTCAGCCTTTCTTTTTCTCAGCTTTCATTTAAAGGTTGTGTTTTCAGTAATTCTGAAGATTTCAGATCAAATTCTCGGTATTTCTGAACAATTAACTTTGACTAGTGTTCTTCTGTTAGTGGAAAAAGTGGAAGTGAAAATTCTATTTTGATGCCTTTAAATCACAAACGATAGATGTTGCATAAATTGGTGGGTGATTATTACATTTTCAGGTGTTCTATGCTTTTTAAAATAGTTTTTTATCTTAGCCATTCTATTATAACAAGTTATGTTATTCTGAAAGTATTTTGGCATGGGTTGGTACTGTTCCTGGAAGTAGTCTTTTGATAGGGGAGTTCTTGGAGAATTTGAGGATCTGCTTTTTTGGTGATGGCTGAGCGTCAGAAGAGCCTCACCAGTTAATGCCAGGCTACATTTCTTCAGTACTGTTATGAAAAGCTTTTTGTGTGGATCAGTGATTTTGGTTCCATTAACGAACTGACTGTTCTTTTTATCAGTACAATAAACAACCTAATGTAATCATTGCAGAGATCCTGAGTCTTGGCATCCTTCATATCTTTGAGACCTTTGTTGGGGCTTACGAATTAAGTTGTGGGCTTGTTGGTATTCTGCAGGGGTGCCAGGGGAAAAAAAATTGCTGGCATACCTGAGGAGGATTTTGTAGATTTAGAAGGCACCTAAATCAAGATACTGAAGAGAGCTTTATCAAGATACTGAAGATAGCGTTATCAATTCTGTTAAAGATTAAACCGTTGTTACGGGTAGTGAATTAGCCTTTCGTATCAACAGATGTAATGGGCTTGTTACTTCATCGATAGTAATTACAGAGTTGATATGGCATTCAAGTGTATTATAGTTCTTTGCTATGTGGAAAGTTAAATATATGAGTCTGTGTAATGCTAGAAACCAAGCATTGTTTCTTGTTACTCATTTCTTTTCTCTCCTGATCTGGTGATGCTTCAATGCATTTCACACTGGATGCTTTTTGATATCTTGCTTGTCAGTTTTGATCACAGGTACAAAAAAATATTTTATTCTAGCAAGCTAGCTTACCTCCCTCTCCATTGTTTCCTCTTTTCCCCCCTAACTTCCCCAATAGTTCTTTCAGGAGTATGGATTGATACTGGATATGCCAAGTGATTATGAGCAGGACTCTTCATTTTGAGGGATGCCACTGGTATGATGTTGATTTGGTTTGATGGAGTTTGACAACACCTACAGTTTAAAAAGAAAGAAAAAGGTCTCTTACCTACAGTGAAATGATGCATGTACACATCAAGGAAATGAGTCACCTTATATTCTCTGATGGAGAAAGTACTGAGGAATCCAGGGAGCCTTCTGCACATGTGTAGCAGGCTTTGACATGCACAGATTTAGTGCATACATGTAGGCTGTTCTCTTATTCATTAGTTCACTGAGTCTGTTCTATCGTATCAAATGATCTCAGTGCCCAGAATGTGCTGATGTGCTGTGTGTGATACCAAGTTGCTCTCTGAAGGATTTCCAGATATCTGGCAGTCCAGATTGATAAATATAGGGGAATTGGATAGGTTATTTTATAAGAACTTTGTCTAAACTGGTGCAGATAGTAGGTGTGTTATTTGGCATTGCCTCTGCATGCCAAAATTGAAACTGTCAGGCAGGGGTGTATATGTGTGGAATAGTCTACTTGCTGCTTTTTGAGAAAGGCAAGAATATGACTGGCTTCTCTTCTGATTCCCTGTTTGTGTTAATTGTGAAGCAGAGCCCATGTTTCTTTTGGATTAATCTGGTGGTGGTGTTGTGACTGAGCTCCTACCTGCAGTTAGTTAGGTGTCATGAGTGGCAGTTAAAAGCCTATGGATGTTGTCTTCTCCTTTCTTAGGGTACATATGCTGTGTATATTTATATACTTGTGAATTCAGTCACTTTTCTTCCAGCTCCTGCAAAGAGTGGGGTTGCTCTTCTGGCTTTTCAGGATGTTTGCTCATCTTATTTCAAGAGAAGAACCTATGCCTTGTTACAAGCCTGAGGTGGGTTTCCCCAGCCTCCTATTTTCTAAACTCTTGGTTAACGAACTGTCTTCCTGTTGGGTTTCTGAGCAGCTTGCGGGCTTTGTTAAAAAGGTTTCACTGCATCGGGAAAGCTGAAAGGTACAAATAACTGAGTAGCACTGTTGAATGGGTTGCCTTCTTTGGGCTTGAGGGGCATTCCTGTAAATTTTTCAGAAATCTGCATGTTGGTTGTACTTTTTCTAATGCAAAATAAAAGGTAGGAAGTGAAACCACTGAAGCTGAAACTGAGTAAACAAGCCTCTATCAAATAGATAATGTAACCTGGGGGGGGTTTGGGAGGGGGCAGGGGGATGGGACATACGCCACACACAATCCAAAAACTAAATAGAGTTCCTTGAAAGTTATATTGGTCTACTGGTCTCAAAAATTTGTTGAAACCTCCCCATCCTCCCCGTATATTCTGTCTTAAGAGCGAACAAAACCAATAAGCAGTTCTGATGCTGAGGTTTCTCATCCATTTTTAGTCTTATCTGAAGTGCAGCAGAGGAGCTTTCAGTTCAGTTGTTTGTCGGGTTTCTTGCATTTAACCCCTTTGTATGTTTGAAATAAGAAAAATAGTGGCATTTAGAGAAACTGCACCATTTCAGTTTTAAAGGAAGAAATTAACCACACCTGTCAGGACAAAAAAAAAAGTAGTGAAGTAATCCATCAGGTGAGTTTGTCAGGATATATTTTATGGTACAAAATATCCAGGAAAAATTAAAGTAAAATAAGTATATTATGATAGTTGGCTTGAGAATAAAAGTTAAATTTCTCTTTTGAGTACTTTGTCATGTAATTTATAAGAAAGGAAGGCGTTGTGTGCAGATGAGCTACTTGTTTAATTTTGCATGTGGAATTCCATTTTAAATGGATATTACCACGATATTTTCAGGAAATCATTCCATATAATTTCATCTGCCAGTGGAAAATAGCTTATTGTCCCTTCTCCTGTTTTTTTGGGAGATATTGTTGACCTTTATAACTTTGCATTCAGAGAATTCTTTAGCCTCTAGATGTCTTTAAAAAAAAAAAAAGGAATTGCTATAGTATTAACATGAAAATTTACTGGTTTGAAAAACTGGAATTTATCTTCAGTGTTTCAAAGATATGTGGGGATTTTTTAAACATAACCATATTTTTCTCTAATACAGTAAAAGACTTGCTGTTCTAAGCCTTGAAGCTGCAGTTTCGATTCCGTGTCTGTTCCAACCTGTGATAATAGATACTTGCAGAAAACTAAGCTTTTTTTTTTTTCTCCAGTACCTCGTTCAAGAGTCCTGCATTTGAATGAGTTTATCCTGCTACTTCACAACATGTCTGGAATCGGAAAGAAGTGGATTAATATATATTACCTTAGGGCAAGCTGTGCCTCAGTGGAAAGCTGAAAGGTGTGCAGCTGAAGGGCAGTGAGCCTCCTGTATCACACATCCATGATATGTGGGAGGCTGGAGCCAGGAAAGGAGTTCATCTTATTAGTCGTACTTCTTCCTGCTTCTTAACTGTTAAGTCTTGTTATATTGAAACCTGTTTTGCAAAATGAGGGAATAAAGAGAAGATCTAACAATGTCAGTGCACTGAGGTTCAAGTCAAGGCCTAGGTGTTGTACCCCACACATACGTACTGTAACAGGCAGCATAGCAATCCCTCAGTTCAAGGTGATCTTGAAGTACTGATAGGAGTCTTGTACCAGTATGCACAAGCCATAACTGATGACAAGAGACGTCAGTTTTTCAAATAAACTGCCCTATACCTGTGGATTTTAAAACATTTGGCAATTATTTTTATTAAATAAGGAAACATAATTATAGCAATGTTTAGTCTCATTTTAATTATTGCAAAGGTTCTTAGGAGGCTCTCAAGCTCTCTGCTGTGCTCTTGTGGCTAACCTGTTCAAAGCTTTGTGCAATGTTAAGTTTTCAGGGTCAAAGGCATTTGGGCATGAGCTGTGGCCTTGAAGACTTGCAGTCTGTCCTTTGTGATGGGAGTTTTATGGCTTGCGACTTATCCACAGCTAGCCCTGGTTACTGTACCACTTACAACTCTAGTAGGCGTTGCGTGATGAACAAACCTGCCTAGAGGAAGCAACTTCGGACAAGTTCTAAACCCAGGAGTTTTGAAGATTTTGTTAGAACTTTTGGGTTGAGGAATGAAATACAGCCACACCATTGTAGAATGTTCAGTTGTTCAGGGAAGAGTGTACATAGCTAAGGTCTAGAAGGATAAAAATGAACTGATGTACACAATTACTTCAAATTTTTTGCTTTGTAAAAAGTTGCTACTTGCTGATTAAGAGTGATTGTGCATTTGCTTCCTAAGACAACTTACATGCTGAGTGTATTTGAATGTCTCTACATAAAGATTTATTGCTTGAGATACATTTTCAATTAGTTTCCTAATTTGTTTTCTGTTGTTAGGAGCGATGTGTTATGTGTGTAGTTTATATCTTTAAAACAGCAGAATTGGCCTTTGAGATGAGTCTAGAGTTTGTATCTTCTTGGGGAACTTATGTGAGTAAAGGATGTGCTGACTTGATAGAATTTCATAGTTTGGTTGTTGAGTAGTGGTTTTTTTTTTCTTCTTGTGTAGGTTTTTGGTGGGGAGGTTTTTTTTCCTTTCAATTAAAAAAAAACACCAAAAAACAAACCAAAACAAGCACAACCCCTCTCCCCCCAAAAAAAAACAAACCACCCAAACCCCACTTCTAAATCCCCCCAAAAAACCAAAGCCAACAAACTTCCCCCCCTCCTCCCCATTATGACATAAGTTTTTTTTGTGGATGTAACTCTAAAGACAAGAACAGCATATAGCAAATGCACATTTTGCTTGCCCATACAATCCATGTTATCATCCGTGTGTTGATGCATCGTGAGGTTTTAATTTTATGTTAATATTTTCCAGGAAATCTGGAAATCTCTACCTTTTTTACTTCACAAAATGTACTTTTGTTGTGAGAAGCGTTGTAATGATTCCTTGTGGTTTTTGTCTGTAAAGAATGAAAGATTCTGTGTACTTATAAGGCAGTTAAATGCCACTCTGGGGAAAAGATTTCTCATGCTTCCATCTTGTAATTGCTTATTAGTGCAGACATGTTAATCAGGCTTTTCCTAAGTCATGATTATGTGCTTCTCATTTGTTAAGTGCTTGATGTGAGATCTTGCAGTTGGAGTTGCCTTTCCTGTCCTCTTCATCCCCTCCACCCTCTTCCAGCTGCGGAGCTGTGCTTACGTGAGGGCTGTATGTGATTAAAAAAATGGAAGACTATAATTCTACCAATCTTATATTGGGTGCCCAAAAGGACTGGTGTTTGGGCTCTGATCTCTTTGTGCTGGCCTGGGGTTTTGAAGTGTGATACTTATGAAGAGCTCTGATGCTTTTGATGAATGCTTTAGAGAAGACTCTGAGAATTAATTTTGCCTTTAGAGTTGGAGCACTTGGCAATATGTAACGCCTATTGCCATTTCAAACCTTTCACTTTTCAAGTAAAGAATTATAACTTAATTATGGCAGCAACACCCTGTGTGCACAAATTGACTTGGGAGTACTGTGGAAGACCAGCATGGAATCTGCCTGTTCAAAACCCGAAAAGTATATGCAGTAAAAGAATTAAGTTCAGATGCACCAGTACTTTTTTTTTAAATATATATATATATATATATATATAGGGGTGAGGTTAAAACTAAGGACAAAGGGATATAGCTTTAAACTGAATGAGGGTAGATGTAAATTAGATATTAGAAGAAATTCTTCACTATGACAATGGTGAGTACTGGCACAGGTTGCCCAGAGAAGCTGTGATTGCCCCATCCCTGGCAGTGCTCAAGGCCAGGCTGGGTGAGGCTTTGAAGGGCTTTGCCTGGTCTAGTGGAAGGTGTCTGCCCACGTCAGGGGGTTGGAACTAGGTGACCTTGAAGGTCCCTTCCAATCCAAACCATTCTGGGATTCTGTGATAACTATGGATTATAAATAGCTGACTATGTAGGAAGCAATAAAGAAAAAGTTGTAGTAGTAATAATTGTGGTGGAGGTAGGCTGATTTTATAGCATGGGGAGCAAGGCTCTGCTGCGTATATCGCTCTGCTGCGTATGATCTACAGGCTAAGTTGCATTTCTTCTTTTTTTTTTTTTTTTTTTTGTATTTAGGCCTTTGGGGGTAGGCTCAGCACTTCCAGTATTGTTCCTTTCAGGAGTAATGGCATCTGTATTCAGTCACTTATTTTAAAGCAAAGATTGTTTTTAGTTTTTTCTATCATTCTTTTGTTCTGATCTTCAGTTCTGTGTGCTCATGTATATTTCCATGAGTCTTAAAATTCTTTCATAAGGAGAGAAAGCCTTTAATTATATTGAGGCTCGTGTCTGTCTTCCATCATATTTGGAGAAGTAACTGACAGCAGATCCTCCTTTCCCCTGGAGAAAGAGACAAGTGGTTCTGTACGCCTTTTGATCTGTGAGCTCCCAGCTCTGACAGAGTGATGAGGAGCTTGGAATTAAGCTGCAGTCATGCAAGTTACTCTCCTCTTCCCTCATTTTCCAAATGTGTTTCAGAAGTTGCTTGTGGAGCTTAATTGTTTTGCCTTTCTGCTTCTTTTCAAAAGTCCCTTTATAAAATTAGATTGCTACTTTCATAAGGAAATTATGATCCAATATACTAGACTTTCCCCTTACTGTCAAAGTCATATAATGTTAATGAAATCGTGTGTTGGTATTCTTAGTTTGTTGGGTACGGAGAGCACAAATTCAGTACTGGAGTTAATCCTGTACCAAGCTGAAATGGCTTTTCAGAGAACAATGAGATGATAAGTAATGCCAAATTTGAAGACAAAACTGGGATCTGGTAATAAAAACTTGCGTGATTTCTCTGTATTAAATGCTTTCAAATGTACTAAGCTGAACTACTGTTCAGGGCTCTCATTTTAAATGAGAGGTTTTAACGCTAGTGTGCAAACAACACTGCAAGCGGACTAAACCTTAGACTTCAAATAATAAATTCACCCAAAGTAGCTAACTGTTCCCTTAATTAGATATAGCTTCAAAGCGTATGCTGATTTTTCCACTACAGCTTTTCATCACTTCCACAAGTTCAGCATGCCCTATACAGATGCTTAATTTGTATGCTGGGCCCTGTGATAAAGCTATTTCTGTCGATGAGATTCCAAAATTGTAGGCACTGATGTCAATGCAGATGAGGTTAGCCTAATTTGGTCAAGAGAGGGCTATGCCATGCAAAATCTTCTTTACATGGGCACATAAAGGCCAGTGCCAAGACTGACAGGTGTCCAGTGGGTGGCAAGGAGCTTCAGAGAGAAACATTCTTGTTGGTACTGCTACAATTCTTGCTTCTTTAAGAAACAATATAATAATTGTATGGCTTTTTTCAGCATCTCTGCAGGATAACGAAGTGAAATGGAAATGGAACTTAATTCTACAAATGAGAATCTTTTAAATCCTATTGGAATAACTTTTTAATGCTAAGTTCTTAAATTCAATTTCTGCCTAATGTTAAAGTTTGACAATGAATGTAACATCTTGTTGCCTTCAGAAATGGAATATTAAATTCAGAGGTATGCTGCTGTGAAATCCCTGTAAGAAAAATTACTTGAAAGTGGTTTCTAATTGTAGGAGGTCTTGAAGTGTTGTAAATGCGATAAAGTGCACACTGAGGGTGAATAATGAGAAGTCTGTTAAAGGATAATGTATTTTTGCAAAGGCTGTGAAGAATGTTAGTTGTAGTTGAGGAAGTCCCAAAGCATTTTTCTGCTAGCTTTCCACCTTTCTTCCTATGTCAGCTGTGAAGTATATATATAAAAACCTATTAATCTATTAATAGAACACTTTCTTTGTATGTACATTTCCATAACTCCCTCCATGCCTCCTGTGAATAGGGGATTGCAGTCATATGGAATTTTGTGGCTGGGAATTTTTTATATTAGTTTTGAGCTTGCAATTCATCTCTTCCTTTGTCACCTACTTCTTTCTTAGAACTCATTATATAAAAAAACCCCTACCAAACCTTTTCTTTGCATCCAAGAAATACTATCTTAGGCTGACATGTCTGTGTAATAGAAGGCTGAACTGTTTCAGTGTATTTCAGTCTCAAACACAGTAGTCTTTTTCTGTTCAACACCTGCAGACGTAAGCCACAACACTACTGAAAAGCTCTCTCTGTTACTGGGTCAGCTTTATCTATATTGGGTGAGATGCTGATATACATCAGGTTTTTGACGAAAAGTCTTTGGATGTGTGAATTACTGGCATCCAACCACTAACAAAATATTAATGAAGGCAATAACTGCATGTTTTACAAACGTGTAAATGTCTGTAAAGGTATTAATGCAGAACTGGTATTTTATTAGACTTTATTGGCAAGTTTTTAAAGCATTCACTGCAAGAAATATGCATCTGCACAGGTCAGAAGGAGAATTTGGAAATATGTAGGTCAGGGTTTTATCAGTAACTCAATAGAAAGTGGGAAGCTTGCAATAATATATTGCAGGCTGGGACGTGAGGGGAGTTGTTGCAGTGGCAGTTGTTGAACTATGACATTTGTAAGGCTGGGGTTTTCATTAGAGCCTTTCCAAGTTTAAGTAGTTCAGCTGAAATTGGTCTGCTTAACCAGTTCAGTTGAAATTGGTCTGCTTAACCTTAATGGGCGTAGGTTTAATTACTTCTTTGGAATATGTGTGGAAGACTACAAGCATTTTTGGGTATGGTGCATAAGTATGTTCTGAAATAAGTGTTTAGTGCAGGTGAGCCTCCAGATGAATTTTTTCTGGAAAGAATGTTGCAGCATTAACTGTAGTTCTGCTGCTCGTCATTTGGGGTGGTTGTTTCTTGGTTGGCTTTTCTTAAAAGAAGTTTGAAATGTTAGAGTTTTGAGGTGAAAAATTGAATGTAGTTGGCGAGTGTAACTTCTCTTAACCTTTTTTTTTGTATTTCAGATAGTATGTGCTGCTGCTTAGTTTTGTGCTTTGCTTTTTTTGTCACATGCTTTGGCACAGCCAATATCTTTGAATCTCTTTAATCTTTTTAAACTCTGTGATGACTGTTTAAGTTAATTACTATTTTCATTTGTAATGCCATCATACTACAAATGAAACACTGTATTGATTGTGGATTTTATAGCAGATGGTATAACCAGTTTCACTGTTTGTTATTTTAATGGAAATGATCACAGAATGGGAAAATAAGTTAGACTTGATTTATTTCAGATGTTCTGTTGCCATCTCTGCTTAATTTATTGATGTGAAACTTCCAGCTTTCCCATTGAAACTTAATCTTTTTTGACAATGTAATATTTTCATGTTGATGGCTAGAAAAGAACCAGAAACAAAGATGATTTTATTACTGCCTTTTTAATCTTTAGCCTATTTTATGAGCTTCAGCATATGCCTGTGTGCCTAGGGAAATGCTGAAATGTGTGTTGTGTTGCTTTTTCCTGTGGAAACACTTTCTTAGTTCCCTTTTTTAAACTCTTTTTTTATTTTTTTTTTCCTTTAAAATAATAGTTGAAAATTATATCTAAAATCCTTGCATAAGTACCTGTTTATTACAAATGGAAGCTGTGTTGCCTGGGGAGACTTAGTAAGTGTCAGTATTTTAATTTTGTGTAAACTGCTCTTTAAATACTTCCTATAAAGTGAAATGTATATGAAGGGGTTAAAGCTATCTTTTAGCAGTGTTTGGAGAAGGGAGAACTTGCTAGTCCAGAACAAGGCAGGCAGATGCTGCTTAGGCTTGAAGGAAGGTGAGCCATTATAGTTATGGGAGATTATCCTTCCGAGCCAAATAGAAGCTCATGGGTTTTTATTTAGTCTATTCATTTCTGATTCCTTTTCTTGTCTGAATGAGAGAAACCAGGGACCAAGTCAAAAGCAGCAGCACACATTATACCCTGCCCCAGTGCCTTTTAGCCTTTATTCATTGCACTGTATTTCTCTCTCCTTGGGGCTCCTGAGCTGGACAGGCACTTCCGTGGAAATTCGTACATACAGTGCTGCTGTCTGGGGAGGCCCGGACTGCTGCCTGAGCTCCTCCTTTACATACATGCTCTTCTGGAAGCTGTGAAGCTACAGAAGTGAGCTAATAGTGTTCATTCATATAAGAATAAAAGTCATTGGTTAAGCTTCTCTCTAAAGAAAAAAGCTTAAGACTTGAATTTAGAGGATGAGCTTCTTGTGTCCTTTTTGTCTTCTGTAGGTAATTTATGAGGAATTATAAGATGCAACTACCGTAGCTTAAATTTCTGTAATTTCCTTTTCTGGTGTTGTGATGTGTTGACAATTTTGTGGTGTCATCTTCCTGTGAGATTGTGGTCTCAGTGTTTTTTATTTAGTTTTCCAGTTAAATATAAAACAGACAGTAAAACGGTCTTTCACCGTTCAAAGGATGTGCTTAGAAATGGAACAGAAATGTTGTATTGCAGTCTAAAATGCTGGTATCTTTTCTATTCATATATTACTGTTCATCTGTTTTCACTTAGGTGGCCAGGTTACTTGCAATATGTGAAGTATGTGGGAATCAAAATTACTCTTTATTTGCTTTTAGTATAGCATTCAGTCTTTGTTGAAGATGTGTTTAGTAGTGAAACACGGTAACTCAGTCTGTCCCTACTCAGTCTATAACTGAGAGCAGTCTGTCTTTACTGAATGGATTGCAGTTTGAGGACCTGGTGGTACTTTGTCTTATAACACCAGTACCATTTTTTAATTCTTTAAAATCACTAATGAAGACATTTGCATTGAACTCCTAACACTGGTCAAGTTTCTTGCTGTGCTGCAGACCTTTTGTGAATGAGCAGATGACAGTATCTGTAAACACGTGTGGGCACTGGTGTGACCAGTCCTGGTTGAACATCTGTCTGATCATGTTAAAATGATTCTCTGTCTAAAATAGTAAGCCTCAGTATGTCTGACAGACAGTTGACAAAAATTTCCTAAGTAACAAATGACAGTTACATGTATGTAAACTGTCATCTTAAATTTTTAATGCTTTTTTTCAATTATTTCTGTAAAGAGGATTTGCTAAAAGTGGACTATAGCTTCTTGCCAACTTTTTACTGGGGTGAAGCAGAAATCCTAATTCTGTGGATTCAAACAAAGCCCTACTGATAGTAAGCAAGCAGCCTCAGAAAATGTGTGTCTGAAAAAAATTAAGAATATTATAGTATAGAGCCTTAGTTCCTTGGCTAGATACACTTTCATAAGAATAAGGCTTTCATAAGGTACAAACTGGCATGGTGACAGTTGATTCAGTTTAGATGTATAATTGTATGTTCTTGGTAGAAACTCTGAAATTTACTATGTTAGGTATAACATCACCAGAAGGTTAACTGAAGTTCATGATTTGACAGAGGCACTGAGAGTTCGCTAATATGTATTGCAAAAGAAGCTTTTTAGAAGGAAGTAATTTGTTTCTAGATGCTTAATCTATGCAAGGAAACAAAAAATGTGGTCATATCCACCACTCAGGTAAGATAGGTGCATTTTTGCCAAATCACTTTTCCAGTGTTAAACAGCCATTTTTATTATCCTGCATAAGAATGAAGTTGAGCAAATAAGATGAAAGGTTAAAAACAGCCATCAAGAAAATTTGCAACATTTAATAACATGCTTGCTTTGGCACATATTTGTTATTTATTTATAAAATATAGAATACCTCATACCCCTTTTGGAAATGCGGTGCACATAGGATGATCCTGATAGTTCCCTATTGCTATGTTAGAGTAGCTAATGAATGAGTGGTGGTATGGAAATGTAGGTTGTTGACTTCCTTTCGTTCATTGGATTTGGATCATTTCTTTTCTAAGGGGTGGTTCTTTCTTTTTCTGTTTTATTGAATTCAATAAATTCCATTCATATGGAATAAATATTCTTTTTGAATGGAAGGTTTCTAAAAATTAAAAGTGGCTTTAAAGGAAATTGCTAAATTCTGCTTTCTGGATCTGTAGCCATCCTTGGCTTTGGAAGTTCATGTTCTGGAGTTCTAAGCCCTTGGTTCAAGATCGGAGACCCTTCTGAGTTTTGTTGCAATGCATTAGGCAGCAGTGATGATTTATGTGTAGTAACAGAAGGGAATTTTTCTAACTTTATTGTATTTTTCATGTTTGCTTATTGCTTGCTAGTCAATCTGTACCTTTAAGTAGGTGAGTTGCCACCCCTGGATGTATTAAAAGATGTGTAGGTGTAGTGCTTAGAGACATGGTTTAGTGGTGGACTTGTCAAGTTTGCAGTTGGACTTGATAATCTTGAAGGTCTTTCCTATTTAAATGATTTAATGATTCTATAATTTTATTAATAAGCAGCTAGAATAGCTGGAATCTTTTATCTAGTTGCAACAAAGGCTAACACGGCAAATATTTTAAATAAGAAGCTGAATTGAAAGTAAAATTCTTAGATAATGTTTTAAATTAAGACATAAGTAACATTTGTGAAAGTTGGTTGTTGTGTATACATTATGAAATTCTAAAAGGTCTGCTCTAAGCATCTGTAAAATAATGGCATGTTTTCCCCTTATTTTTTCTTGAAGTGCTGTGCTGAGTGGTTTGGGTTTGGCTGCAGCGATACCTACCCACATTTGTTACAAGAGTACTTCTCATAGATTACCATTTAATTATTCTTTGATAGTGAAGTCTGCTGAGAAGAGAGATCACACGTGATAGATAATGAGGGAGGGAGAAAAGCAAAGCAAAGATGGAAATCAGCTGAGAGCTGTGATTTCCTCTCTTCCCCCCCCATTCCCCTGTCTGTGTTGATAAATTGGTAAATTACGGGCTTGTTCCTATGCTGGCTTTACAGTTCTGTTAATATAAACGCAGTTATGTTCCCTGACTGGTCTGTAACAAGTAATATGCCAGTCTGGAGCATAGTCTAGAAATGAGTCTTCTGTGCTTGTTCTGGAAGGTGGTTTTTGAAGGGTAAAGGAGGCTCCATGGAGAGCTCATTTCTGGGCCAGGTGTATAAGTGTGTGTGCGTGTATGTGAAATCAGGTCACTCTGGTAAGTTGGAGTGATCAGCAACAGGCCTCAAACCTCTTGAAAAAAATTCATGCTGATGGAAACCTGTGAGGCCCTGTTGTATTTAAACAGGAGCATCATATCAGACCCAGTAATAGCTGAAATATAGTGTGTTGCTTCAACCGTGGATTCCTTGAAATATGATAGGGGGGGGAGGGGGCATTTAAAGATACTTCTGTACATTCTGATATTTCTGTTCTGAGGTTTGCAAGGCAACACTGAGTTGCCTTATTCTTCTTCTGAGTTGCCTACATTCTTCAGGACTGCTGAAATTCATTTAAAAAAAGGGTTGGAACAGATGGATATTTAGAAATATTGTGAGTAAAACTGGGATCCTGTACTTAGTACTTCAAATAATAGAGTACACTAACAGGGAATAATGGGTTTCCATGTGGAGCCTTGCAGATCTCTAGGAGCGTATATGGAATAATTGTATCCCTGCAAATCACCGTGGCATGTTAATGGGGAGCTACTTTGAATCGGTAGGAGCTGGTCCTATATGCTGCCAGTTGCACAGTGAGAGCAAACCAGTATCTTTATCAAATTCTTTAGTGGAATCTTTGTAACAACTATTGCAAGACTCCAGAGTGCTTTCTGCTGTATTGATAATTACTTTTTTTTTAATTCTTATTAGGAATTACACAAAGGTTTACTCATCAAATGCAAAAATGGTAGCAAAGCATGCCTTTAACTGCTTAGATGCATTTACAGTGATGTATTTTACATTGAAGTCGTTGGGATATTTATGTTCCTTTGTTTGGAAATGGTAAGAGACAGCAGTTACGCTTGTACATTTGAGCTGATGGTAAGGACAGAGGAGCTAGATAATAACTTGCCTGATGTATTTGAGAGTTAAGTACTGGAAATCTTGCTTTACCAAGCATGGCATCTCTGCAGGTATTGAGAAAATGAATTTTAAAAAAGCCAAAAAAGATTCTGCTAAAAAGTAGGGAAGAAAAAGAGAAGACAAGAAAATAAAACAGCCTTAGAAACTTACATAATTTTTAAGACCAAAAAACCCCAAACAACAATGTATGATAGCTCTTCTTTCTGGTGTGCTCCTTCATGTCAAGATAAAGCTGAGATTGATGGTGATGTCCACAGCCCAAGGGTCACTGACTGCACTCCCACAGCTTTGCTAGTATAATAGATAGCATGATATCACTGAGGAGAATTTCGTACTATCTTACTTTTACATAGTCTTGTACCTGAGGGTTTACCTTGCTAATGACCTTGAATAATTTCCTTAGTATACTTGTAAAACATCGTTTATTTCACCTTCACCTTAGAATTGCTAATGGGGTTATTCAAAGCAGTACTTCCCTCAAAAGAAGCACTTGAGCTTCTTTGTTGATTTCTGATACTTCTCTTACAAACTGGTGCACTTTTTGGCCTTCCTCTGTCTCCAGATTCTGATTCCTATTTCTGAAAATGAAAGTCTTTCCGTTTCCATGCCGTGGTTGAAACAAATCATGCTGTAGTGGTGCTTAACACAAGGGCAGATGTTTTTATTTCTGTGTTCTGGTATTAAACTTATCCTAAAAACAGTAGTTTTAAGAAGAATCTTGTAGTAATAGGAGGCTGATTAATTAAACCACTTACTGTTGGAAGACAAAAAGGGAAACAGTGATTACCTTGTATTGTTGTGTGTTCTAAGATAACATGTTTTCAGTATCCGTGGAAGAAGGGCTTGCTCCCTGCAGCTGGGATAAGACAATCCACATACTCCAAGAAATATCTTGATTTGCTCTGAGAGAGGAAAATAGAGAACACTGATCAGGGGTTGAAAATAGTGGTAACGAAGAGAAATACTTGATTTTTCAGACTGTAAGGCTATATGTGTTATTTTTATTTGGAAGGGAGTTCAGTCTTACGCAAGTCATCTTATTGTCCCTGTTATTCATGCCTATTTGCATTTGTTTTCCAGAGGGGGGGTTTCAGTATGGGACAGCTAGGCTCCTTTCAAAAGAAACTAAAGGATTCCACTGTGTGTGCACCAGATGTACCCTAGTCCTTGAAAGGATCATAGAGGTTTGACCACTTACCAGTCTTTTCTGGTAGCTTTGAACCTTCTGTGGTAGGTCAGGTCCAGGACATTTAAGCAGAAAAAAAATCTACTGGGCTTCAAGTAGTATAGGTGTAAAGACCTCAGCAGCAGCTGTGTTTTGATCTGCTCCAGTTGTGCCAACCTGCTAATGCAGATATAGCCTAATGACATTTATTGTGGGTTTGGTTTGGTTTTGTTGTTTGGTTTTTTTTTTTTGCAGCAACATCACCCTGCTGGTGACTAATTGTTAGAGTGTATTAACCTTGTCAAGTGTTCCGAGATGGTGGTGTTAAACCTGCCTCGGTGACAGTTTGTGTTTTGGGTGAACTTGACAGACCTCTAAGTGCTGTGCTGTATTCATTAAGTGGGGTATCAAAAGGTCCATTCTGAATGTTCTTGCCTCTGGTTTTCATCTGGCTAGTTTTCAGGGGCATGGGGAGGGAAGAGAATTAGAAGATACATTTTGGAATGTAACATGTGCTGGAGGAACGCAGTTACTGAGTCTTCTTCACTTAGTAAACATCCACTGTGGTGTGTCTCCCCTTCTCCAGTTGATAGGAGGAAATTAATTTTTTAGTGCTAAAGCTGCTCCGTTAGTAATCTGTGGTAACTTTTGTATTGTGCGCATATTGGAATTTGCAATATGATCTTACAATGAAAAATAATTATAGGAAGAACAGAACCTTCATATGACTTTCAATTATTCAACTTTATCCTTTTAAACTCATCAATATCCCACACTGTTCCTTTTTCCCTCCCCTCGGTAGCTGCTTTTTTCCCCAAACTATACGAGATTTCTTTGTATTTCTGAAATGAATCATTTTTTGTCAACTTAAGATGACAAAATTTTAAAACTAATCTCAAGGCTGCACCAAGTAGCTGCACAATCAGTTCTCTTGGAGGAAGTTTTCTTTCCAGCTCTGGGAAGTGCTGGGGAGTGTGTGAGAGGAGTTGTAGGCAAGTTCAACCCTCAGAGCAATAAACCAAAGCGACATGCCAGTTCAGGCTTGGTATTTAGTGGACAAAAGACATTAGAGAACAGTGATTGGTTTCAGTGATTGCATTTACTTAGTGCATTAACTTTATTTATAGTGAGATGCTATGAAAGGAACCTTGAAATATGTTTTGAAGTTCAGTTCATATAGCAGTTCTCAAGGTGGCAGAGATAAAAGGAACTTGTGAGTATTGGCTATGGTCAAATCAGCTGGAAGCAGGCTCTTCATAGCAGTTAAAAACAAGGCAGTATCCTGATTTAGCTCAGGTGGTTTGAGTACTGGAATTTGATCCTGTACTCTATCCTGCTTTGCTGTATTAAAATGCGTTACCATCGCACACAGTCGTGGGTTTTGTTTCCTTTAGCATTTTTTATAAGGCTTTTCTATTTGCCATGTCCTCCGGTTGTGGAAGTTTCTTGTTGAGTGTCGCATTGGCAGCGAGTCGTCCGGGGCAGTGCCGCTCATGTGGAGCACATTGCTGGGGCTGTCAGGTGACAGCAGCCTTGGCGCAGCTGTTGGTGGTGCAGGCAGCCCCTGCCTGCCTTCTTCTGCCTTCCCCTGCCTTCCCCTGCCTTCCCCTCTGCGCACCGCTTCTCCGGCTCAGACACCCTCACACAGCTTCCGCACTGGCGGGGATCAGGGAGGCGAATATGCCTCGGGTCTTTGGGGTGATCCAATGGGAATTGCATTGATCTGGTGTTTAGCTCTGATCTTTATCAAATGGATAACTTCTAAGGTAGGCCATTTTATTATTCTGTTTTGACTAACTGGATTTATGAGTGCCCTGAGAGAAAAGTCATTAAGAACTTCACAAGTACTTATTTTTCTTTTTTAAATCTAATCTGTTTTGGAAACACATCATTCGTCATTTAAAACTGTGTTCCTTCAAAGCTCATACATGATTTTGTAGCTCTTGACTCTAGCCTGCCTTGAAGTGGGAAGAGTGTGTTTGTAGCAGTGCCAGTTAGGAGACGGGGAAAACAGATCTGAAATGGCTTCTGAATGACAGGGGTTTGCTTGCCTCCCCTACCAACAGATCTTTACCTTTATAGCACTTTTAAGGCTTTGTGAAAATTAGGAAAAACAATTTTAAACCTAGTGAGAATAATACAAACTAGTGTATTTTGCTTCCTGGACAGGATATCCTTTTTGTATTGTTGATTTCAGGGTTACAGGAGTGGAAATACCAGTTTTGTTTGCTTATGGGGAATACTGGCCACTTCATTTACTTTGTAGCCTTTCCATTTTAGATGCCTGTGTTTTGAAAAATGTGTGCTAATTAGACAAAATTCTGAGTTCCAGTTCTCTTATTCTAAAGAATGTAAGAGTCCCCATAATGCATATTGTGGTAGTAAATAGAGGTAGGATTGGTGCTTGCTGATGAGACCATGCTCTTCTCAGTATAAGTCACTGCCTAACATTATAAAAACAGGAATAAATTTAAGTTTAGGATTGTGAAGGAGTGTTAGAATCATTGGAGATAATGAGAGAGACTGAGAAAAATCAGAGTTCATGCATTTGTATATAGATCGGGGGGGGGGGGGGGTTTATTAATACATGATTCTAACATTCCTGTGCAATTAACAGGAGAATCTGAACAAATATGAATTTGAACTTGTGAAACCAAGCTTTGCCAGGTATCCATGCCTGTTCATTTTGTTTTTTGCCAGTAACACAGTTCAACATTTACTAAAAGCAGAGCTGGCCAGGCTTAGTTGCTGACACTTGTGATAGCTTTTGTCACATCAAGAAAAAGACAAGGATACTGTAATGTGGATGTTCACTTGTTGAATGATGGTGGATTCTAAATGCTGAAGTTTTACAGCCAGTGTGCTAGCTTAATACATAAGTCATCCACATTTTACTGGTATACAGCCATTACTGTTTTCTAAAACTTAATATAAAAAGCCTGTTTAAGAATTATGTCTGTAATTCAGTTTGGTAAAAGATTCTGTTGAGGTGGGAGAAACAGGAATTCCAGGTAGTTGACATAATACAGTCAAACATAAAAACCTCTGCTGTTTATGATTGTTTTTAAACAACAAAACACATTTAAAGAATTATTTTTTGTGTTCATCCAATTATCCTATTGTGCTGTTGCTTGAGTCCTTCTGCCACTCCAATTTAGTTCCTAAGGGTAATACTTCTGGGTCTTTCTGTCCTCACTTAAGTCAATCACACTTTTTTGACTGTCCTTTCTGTTCTGATCGATTTCCAGGCTTTTGTTTTATACATTTTTGTTAAACCTTGAGGTTTTTATGTTGATGAAACTTTTGGTAAATCATATGATGCCACGTGATATAGATGTTAAGTGTGTAAGCTGCTAGTTAGACTTACGTTAAATGTTATGTATCATTAGTGTTGGTGACTTATCATTCAAACGATAGCTAAGTTTATAAATGATTGCCATTTATCTTGGGAAATGGTCATGTGAAATAGCTTTATATGGAAGAAAATACAGAAATTGCTACGTTCGGATATTTAAAGGGGTGTGGGTGGCTTATAGCTGATTAGCTTTGCCTTCCTGAAATTAACTATGCTTTCTTGTCACTGCTTTGATAAACTTTCAAAATACTGCTTTGAACTCCAGTGAAATACTTAGAAAACGGTAGTAGAAATGTTTTTCAGTGGCTTGCCTGAGTTCAAGTGCAGTTTCAGTACTTTAAAAGAGTATTTTTCCCAGTGCTTTAGTGAGTAAACACTTGGTGATGCCTTGTGGAAAACTGAAGTTAGCATGCAGCTTTAAATTACTTGAAATAATGCTAAGGATACATGATGGTCTCACTTTTGAAATCCAGTAATAATTGGAGAAATCCCAATAGTCTAAGTTTCTAATTCTAGGGTCTTACAGTCAGTAAACCATCTTAGAATCTGAAATAGTTTCCAAGCATGTTTATCTGAGGCAATGTAACGGGTAAGTTGCAATTGCCATGATGTAACAGCTTCTCCAAACTTGGTCTTAATTTCTCTTTCTGAAAACAATCCTCTGATTGTTGGGCAAATAAGTTGGACAGAAAAGCCAAGTAGTTCAAAATACCTGACTGGTTGTGTTGCTGTCCTCTGGTTTGTTTCCCTGCTCTTATGAACTGAAAACTGAACTGCAGAATGTGGATTTTGTACTCCCATCAGAAAACATAGATGGTTCTTTCTGGTGTGAGGTAGTGTATTCGGAAGGCCAACAGCTCTACCGGTTTCTGCTCTTACAGAAGGAGACCAGCAGTTGTTTTGCTTGATAGTTCAAAAGCTGCCTTGCTGTGCTTGCCAACAGTAACAGTAGTGCTCTGCTCTGAACTGGATTGGGAAGTCCTTGTGATAAAATTGATACATCAATGGAAATGTTTATTTGGCACAAACACCAGCAGGTGTTCTGTTTCCAAGTGTTACGTGCATATGCTGTGCCCACTAGCATCACTGAAGTAGCTTCCCTTTGAAGATATATGTGTGCTATTTTGGCATGTCATTTCCATTGCATGGCCTTTAATAACATCCTGTGCTCTTGTGAGAAGATTTTTTCAGAAATATCTGAGTTAGAATCTATCTTCTGGTAGATACTCCCTTCATCTGTGTTTGTGGAGAACTTGTGTGGTTGTTATTAAAGGATTAATGAATCTTTCACTTTAGTTTGAACTTGTTCCATTCACTTTGTTGAACAAAGATTTGGAAAAAAAGAGGAAAAAATAAAGCTTTTCTGACTGTATTGCCCTTTGGAAGAATAAACGACAATCTGAAAACCTCACCTTAAATTTCATATTAAAGTGAAAGTCCAGTGTAAACAGTCATTCCCAGTCATCTTTTCTGACATCCCTCTTCACTGCTGAAGCAGTCTGCACCCAGTTCAGATGGCTGTGCTGGTGTCTGGGAAGGAGTGGAGCAGTTAAGAACCTCCCCTGATCATTTGGTAAATTTGTTGAATCACTTGGAGTCCAGCAGACATTCCCACCAGACCAAGTTGCCC
>JBCJKH010048430.1:0-26041 GCA_039877255.1 Loriculus beryllinus
GACTTTCAGCCTGGGAACAGCGCTGATAACACCGATGTTTTTAGTTGCTGCTCAGTAATGTTTACTCTGACCAAGGATTCATGCTCTGCCAGGGAGGAGGGGAAGCCGGGAGGAAGTAGAGACAGGACACCTGACCCAAACTAGCCAAAGAGATATTGCATACCACAGCACGTCATGTCCACTGTATAAAATGGGGGCAGTTACCTGGAAGGGTTAGATCACTGCTCGGGTTGGGCTGGGTATTGGTCAGCGGGTGGTGAGTGGTTGTATTCTCTTCCCTTATTTCCCTTATTATTATTATTGGTGGTAGCAGTAATGATTTGTGTTTTACCTTAGTTACTGAACTGTCTTACCTCAACCCATGGGAGTTACATTCTTTTGATTCTCCTCATCCCTTCGGGAGTGGGGGGAAGTGAGCAAGCGGCTGCGTGGGTCTGAGTTACCAGCTGGGTTTAACCCCTGACAGATGTGTTACTGAGCCATCTGTCAGTGGTCTAATGGCAGTAAAATCTGAATGCTGCAAATTTGCAAATCGTGTTTTTTAATAGCCGCTATGTATAGTGGCAGTGAAATGGTGTCTGATGCTGTACAATGGTAACCAATTCCTGTGTAACCTGTGGAGCTTGGGGATGATTGTTTTGAACATACTACTCTTCACTTTGCTTAGGTAGTGATACATTGTGCCATACTTGTCCTGACTTTCACTTACGTTGGTCAAGGTTAGGTCAGGTCAGAGTACATACACAGATGTATTCCTCAGCTCAGTTAGCACTCAGGATATGTAAACATACATTGCAGTTTTGGATGCTAATTTGTGTAGCTGATTAATCTGTGCAGTACTGTACAACTGGCTGCAGGTGCACTGCTCTATGCCTAGCTGAGATGATGAACTGCATGTTGCACTTCGACAAACGTCTTATTTGTGTTTTCTTAAGTGTAGCTGGTCTTAAGGAGTTGTCTGTGTGCAGCTCCTTCACTGTTCACATCAGCACCCTGTGAACTTCTGTAGTACCTTTTTCAGATAGGCTTGGTTTATGACATAAATTTGGTACTTGAAGTGTAAATGACATTCACATCTTCAGTGCTGCCCTGTGTCCACGTAGCAAGCATTTCATAATCGGTGACATGAAACTAATGTCAAACTTAAATGGGTATCACACAGAAGGTAAATAATCCTTTTTGAGTTACCATGACGTAAATGCCAGCTTAACCACACAAGAGGACGGTGTTTCTTCATTCACTTGTAATTTTGGTGAGTGACTGTCCACGCGTCATAGTAACTGGAACCCTTATGTAGAAGTACATAGTTGGAGCCAAGATTTTATTAAATCTCTAAGCAGTTTAAAAACAAAGACTTGCTAATGGATTAACTGAGGTATCATTTCTGCTACTGAAAATATGAAGGAACTTAATGATTCATACTAGGTACATACAGTGATACAAAAGTACTGTTTATTTTCAACATCAAAAAGTTACTTGTCTTTGGTTCTGTGACATCAGTCAATATAACCTGTTCACGTTATCAGGTCTTAATCTCGTGTCAAAAAACCGAGTGTAATACTTGTAGACTCTGTCCTGAACACAAGCATTTCCTGTTCCCATTTACAAGCAAGTGCTGTAAACGGCCACCTTCTGGCTGATGGTCTGTAAGAGGGAGCGGACTGTCTCCTCCAGCTCCACCAACTGCTTGGCTTTGTCTTCCAGAACTCTTTGATTGTTTTCATATGTATGTTCCAAGTCTGTCAGAAAAGGAAGGGGAAAACCAGCTTACTCAGCAGTGTTTTAATACAGTGAAATGCAAATCATTATGGTTAAGGATAAGTTACTATTCATTTTTATTGCAGAAGAGAATCTGATTAGGCATTTTAAAAAAGCAAAGGCTGGAATGTTTTCCTTAACGTTGGAATATAAAGCGACAAGGAAGTTATCGCCCATTTAGTAGAAATCCAAAAGTATACGTTGGTCCACGTTGAAAATAACTGTCATTCTCTGGCCTGTGGTGGCTTTTACAGACCAGTGAAATGTTATGGTTAATTCTATTCAGTGTGCAGGAGCAAATAAGTGGAAGAATTGAGTTCCTGGCCTGGCAAAACCAAGGAAAGCATAGCCCCTTCCCTGGCAGCTAAGGGGAGATTGCTCCCTCCTGGCTCAATCAACTTTAACCAACTAATGTTAAATTAATCTGTAACCTGGAACTAATGTATCCTGATCACCTTTTGTTACAGCTTTCCAGGGTGGGGGAAGCACTGTTTGAAGATGGGCGTCTTACTTGAATGGGTTAGTCCTTGTCCTAAGCATTGTAGTTATGTTCCTTCCCTGCAGTTGTTCTTGAAGCAGTGATTGGTGTTCATACCAGAAGTTTGTGCCTCACTGGTAAGTTCTAATTTTTTTAGTCTTTTTAATCAATAATATCTATGTCCATAAGAATAAGGAAAGCAGATCAAAGCTCAGTAACAAAGAATTAACTTCCATTCCCTCCTCTGCTGATGAACAGCTGGTATAACAACATTAAACTGCTTCATATTGTAAGATGACCACTTGCCCCTCAGACCAGCCTCACCTTTGAGCAGCTGGAGCTTGCTGTTTGCTTGAGCCAACAATGCTTTAGCTTCATCTTGCAACATGGTGGCTTTCCTCCTAGCATCAGCCGACTCTTCTGTCTTCTTGGCAATGAGATCTTCCACTGTTTTATACTTGTCGTTCAGCTCGGTGTCAAGGACCTGTTGTTCCAGATTGAAGCACAAGATGGAGCTCGTTTAAAAGACAATACAGGTGGCTGTATTTCCCCAATCCTTACTAATGCGGAAGTGAGGGCAGACCGCAAAATAGCTCAGTTAAAAGCAGAAACAATGCTGGGATAGCTCGTACTTAATGTTCAAGACTTTAAGAGTTGGGGTGAAGATTTCAGCAGCTGTCCTTTTGCAGATATATGGTTATTTAATACTGACACTTGGCAAGGATTTACAGGATTCAGTTAGTACTGTAACTAATAGAAGACATGGCCCCAGTACATCTGGAAAGCTGCAGGCTAATGAAGTACTGCCACTGCTTCTGGTGGAATGCTTGCACTTGGGGAGAAATAAATACCCTTGTTACGCTTTCAGTAATGAGAACAGCTACCTAGATTGTATAGGTGAAGCTGCTGGGGAAGTCATGAAGTTGGTTTCTCAGCTGTGCTTTGTGAAGTTAAGATTAAGAAGTCCTATGACTTCTCTAACTGAATTCAACAAAGAAGCAAGCTAAACTGCAGCAGTGCTGGAAATCTCTTTGTGTTTACTGGACAGCCACCTCAAATACTATTTAGTGTTTGCAAATAATTGATTCGATGGATAATACATCTCTCCTGGCAGAAGATGCCTCTCTGGAGACTGGTGCGCCAACTAGAGACAACAGGTGGGAGCAATGAAAGTTCCCGTGGCAGATCTGTCAATTGTTTTGTTAATGGGCATTCTTATGCTATTACAAAGGTATGTAACTGACATTGTGAGCAGTGCCGTGTGCTCACAGAGCAGCCTGTACATCTTGAGTATTTAGAAATTACTCTGGTTTATACCGAGCTAATGGTTTTTCTTTGTTGCTTTGTTGTATGCCCAATTCCAGACTGTCCTGAATCTGTCATTGTCATAGAACCATAAATACTCTACACAAGGGAAAAAGATGACCAGTTGTCCTGTGGCAGATAGTAAAGCTGAGGAACAGAAAGGAATCTGCGAACGGCTGACAGCATGGCAGCGTGACAGGTTTCCTACAGTTATCTGAGAACCTCAAAACTTCGAGTGCTTTTTTCCTCTCTGTATCTGGTACCAAAATGTAAAGCAGTTATCTTTGGCAAGCGGGTTAAGTGCCTCCTCCACCCTGCCATGTACTTGAACAATAAATGAAATGGATCCTATGTATTCACTAATGTTCCTTTATCCAAACTGGGGTGAAAGTTTTGTTGGCTTTCCTGTAGCATCTTTCCTGAGCCTCTCACCTGTTTGACTTCTTCAGCATTTTGTTTTGCAGTACCAATTTTTTCTTCTATGTTGTCCACATTCTTTGAATTTGTAACAGCCTTTTGCTTAAGGTCCTCAACACTCCTCTCCAGCTCAAACAGACGTAAGGTAGCATTGTTCAGTGTTTCTTCAGATGCTGCATTTTCAGATGCAATCTAATAGAAAGAGGGATGAGAGTTACACTTTCAAAAGACGCTGAACAGTCACTAAACTTTCCAGACAAACCCTGATCAACTAGTTTGCGTCCACAGACCTGATACAAAAAACAGCGTTTCAGTTTTGCTGCAAATGGCCAATTGCAGTTAGGGTGAAAGAGCCCACAGTTTGAAGAGAAGGTACACATAGGGCTGCATTACATGGGCAAGCATTGCCTAATCCACGGGCAAAACTTCAGACTTCCATCACGTAATAATGGACTTGTGAAGCTGTGTGTCTTTGAAGCTGGCCAAGCTTCATGGGTGTAGGCACTATGGCCTCATGAGGGCTTTGAGATGAAGTCTGAAAATATGGTACCTGACAAGAATACAGCAATTACCACTTGAATCCAGCATTAGTTTTAGTCTCGTGCTGCAGTGGTAGGAGACGCTGACAGAGTGGCTATGCCAATACACTACCAGTGTGGTTGACAGGTAGGGCTTCCCAGGCATGCTGGCCTACCTGTGTTAGAGGGCTACTGTCCTGCTTTTTAAAGTCACTGGTGCAGAAAAGCCTTTTTGTTTGTTTTTGGTCTGTGGTTTGCTTTTGTTTTTCTTAAGAGAATAAAGTCCCTTGGCATCTGTCACACTACCTCAAAAGCTAACTTGAAGGCAGGAATGGTTTAGATTCATTTTAAGTGCAGTCTTTGATTTGCAGTGCCCAGGAGCCTTCCCTAGACAGGCTTTCATCAGTTGCTAAGTAGCAGACTTGATATTGTTTCTATATCTTAAATACTCAGACAGAACATACCGAGGTCAGCAGGTCTTGAGTTCCTTTAATATCTTCATCAGCTTGTTTGATGGCTTTTTCAGCTGCATTTTGAGCTTTTTCTGCTTCTTCCAGTGCTGCTTTCACCATGTCTGCAGTGACTTTAACATCTGTTGCACCGTTGCTGTGGAGCAAAACCTATGTTAATGCTAAAAATGCTTTTACTTTGGAACCGGAAAAAGAACTAGGCATACACTGCAAAAGGCCCGCTCACTGTTGCCCTTAGTGAAGAATCTGCATCAGGGAAAGTTAAACTCTGCATTTTCTGATACAATGAAATGAAAATCATGTTCAAGCTCTTGGTGAGCAGGGTTGCATACCTCGCTTTTTTAGCTTCCTCCAGCAGCATTTCTGCTCTGGCAATGTCTCCAGCACTCTGCTGCAGAATGACCTCAACATCAGAAAGGCTTTCTACACGCTCACGAATATCTTCGGTCAGGGCTCGCAGCTGCTGGGGAGTGCTTGGCATCTCCATGTTCAGCACTTCATTAGCCACTGCCTCAATGCTATCCAGGTCAGCACTGTCTTCTAGCGGATAGACACAAATGACAAAAGATGTAAAAGCTTCCCTCTGTCAGGTCTCAGCATCCAAATTCTTGCCCAGCTGCTCCCTTAAGAATGAAAACTGGAGGAAAAGTTGTTCCCCCAGCCTTATGGAAAACCAAGGTATTAAAGCTGCTTCCTTACGGTGAAACTTCCCTCTCAGGAGAGGCCCAGCTGGCATAAGCTCTCTTGGAAGCCATTTCAAGATCTCAGTGATTAGCTGCACCATGCTGGGGCTGGGGGAAGGCATAAACCCTCAGGAAAGGAAGCCAACAGCTGCACGTAAATGTATTTGTGCTTAACAGTACACTCAGCCTTGTGTAAACAGGGAAGGAATGGGTCTGCCATGCTGCTGCCTGCAAGCGAACAAGGCCCTCATTTAACCTTTACCTGCCTTCTTACGGAGAGATAAACTCACAGTTCCTGACTTTCCATCCCTTTAATACTACTTTATCTTTCTAGCCAGAACTTATGAGCACACTTGGCAAACTGCAGCAATACAACAGCCTCAGCTGAACCGAGCACAAGAACATGTCACGGTTTGCTCTCACTTTCCTATTGTCTTGGTTTTCTCTTGTTTCCAGATTTCATCACACACGCTAAAGCTGGCTGAAGTACAGGAGGAGACACAAGTATTGCATTACCCCTTAGAGGATGATTCAGAGCTAAAGATAGTTCTTATAAACCCAGAATTAATTTAAATGTAAGGTTTTTACGCATAAGGAAGTCTCTAATCTGTTTAATAAGATTTCTCAGATCTTCGTTGCTTCTGTCGACTTGTTCTTTTGTAGCGCTGGTTTTGAGCAAAACTGCTTGTGCGTTCTGTTTTGCTTCATCAGCTCTCTGTTTCACTTCAGAAACCTAAAAAGAGAAAAACAGAAGGACTGCATATTTGCTAAAGCTTTAAGGCCTGTTTTAAAACAAAAAAGGTATTAGTAATTAATGAGAAATGCTTTTTCTCATAAAACACCCAGAACACTTTTAAAAGCTGGCCAAGAGCCATACCACCAATGCTAGTTTAAACAACTCAGGCTAATGCTTAGAGTTACCCATGGGGCTTCACTTGAGCAAGCTCCCTTTCTGAGGCTCTTTACAAGCAAGATGAGGTTACGCAACTGAAAAGCAGTATTTGAAGCAAGGCAGGCACATACTTTGTCAATTAGTGTTGAAACTTGCGTTACGAGTGGGTTTTTTTCAATATCTAACAATTGATTTGGCATGTTACCATTCTGGAGAGTTGCTCAACTTCTGCTAATGCACTGAGGATGTCTCTGTCAAAGTCCATGGCTTTCTGCCAGGCATTGTGAGCTACAGTCACCAGCCCGTCGCAGCCAGGTCCTCCACACTTCTTCTTGCCTTCAGCTGTCCGACAGCTTAAGCCACCACACTCAGACTCGGCACAAGAGGCTCCCGGGGGAGCGCCACACGTCTGCAGGGACAAACAAGGGAAATGGTCACAGCTTTATTTCCATAGTTGAGCTGTGAGGGGGAAGGAGCAGGACAGTGCCCTACCGTGACAGAAACACGATGCTGATTCTGCCCCTTGCAGCAGCATCCCAAGTACCGTAGGGAAAGAAGCTGAGGTAGAGCTGCAAACTGCAGGTGGCTCCTTGCAGCAGGTTGACACCAGCATGGCTTTAAGCTTTCTTCTGGGTCCCCCACCCCTGCACCTTCCTGCTTTAACTCAGTTACAAATAGGCAGCTCTCTGATGCTGAAGTAGCTGGAGGTTTATGAGGGAAGCCTTGCTGTGCCTTCATCATCTGCTTGTCCTGTACGTCATATTTCACTGGAGAGTTTACCTTTAAGCTTTGGTTTCAAGGTAGAAGCTACTACTGTGTGCATGCCTTCTTTTGTTTGAAATCAATCTTCATGACTGTTCAAATCAAAAGTGGCCATCCCAAGAAGCTATTTTTTAAGGAACAAAGTGTTTGGTGCAAAGTAGTGTATTTTCTTTTGCTTGAATGCCCTAGAAGCAAAATAGAAGCTAAAATGCTCCAAGCTGAACAGGAAACTTTTTTCCATTTCCCTTAAAGTGCTGTCCCATTCCTGTTCACCAAATATTTGCTCTGATTCCATCTTTCCAGAACATCTTCCAATTTGTGAATTACTGTCAAGAATGTGTTCCCATAGAAAATTTTAAGGTAGACCTTCTTTGTTTAAATAAAAAAGCAAAACTATTTCAGTCAGCAACACTGTACTGAGAATTATCCACTCCTGTGTCAATTGCTTGGCAATGAAATCACTCAGGAGTTGGTTTAGCCAGAGAGAAAATTGGAATGTTTCCCATTCTTGTGAGGTTCTCCCCTCCTCATCCCCCTTTGCCAAATGATAGTCACATACTTTGCTGCCAAAAAGTCTCTCTGGGAAAACCTAGGGGCTGTGCCAAGCGAGCTGCAGCTGTCTCCCTTGAAGTGTAAATGAGTCTCCCTCTTACCTGCTTGGCATGCAACCCAGCAGGAGCTAGAAAGCAAAACCCATTTCTTGTTTTTTCGGTGTCCTGGGATTACATCTCGGAGCAACTCCGTGTTTATGGCCTTGATAAACATCTACCCAAGATTTCCAGTCCTCCAGAACAGTCAGGCAGGAATGTAGGGGCAGGGAAGCTAAACAAAAAGATGTCTTTTTTTTTTAACTCTCCAGAGAAAAGGAGAGCTGGGGGAGTCAGGGGGATGACAGTAGTAATGAAGGACAAGGGACAATTCAGCATGTGCAGAACTCATCCTCTAATGCAGGCCTGGCTGGCCAAGGGGAGTTAATGAGCAGTCCCCTGCCGCCTGCCTTCCCCAGGGATTGTTCTCTCAATGCAGCTGGCTGACTTCAAAGCAAAGCTGAGGGAACACCCAGCCTCTCCCAAGAAATAGCCACCCTTGATTATGTTTACAGATGAGCAGGCAGCTTCAACAGAGAAAATGCCCTTTTGACTCCAGCTCCCTCTAAGTTCTGCTTTGTCTCAAGCACAGGGATGGGACCATGGCAATGCAGAGGGCAGCCTGTTGGTGCAAGTAGCAGCACTGCCTGAGTGCTGCACAGGCTTAATGTGTACCCTGTAGAGCCACAAAAAGGGAGAGAAGAGCCTAGAGGAAGCAAGCACATGGACTGAGGACAGGCTTGAAAAGATGGCTCTCAGTCCAGCAGACTCACTGTTGTAAAGATGGGTGCTCTGTTGGGGCAGAAGGGTAGGAGAAGACCAGCATGAAGGGCTGAAAGCCAGTAGGTCTCAGAGTCCACCAATTAAACACCCCTGTTCTAGCCCACAGAATACCCTGTCATCCAAGAATCGTGCATTTCTCATGAACAGACTGTGCATCTCACCCTCCCGAGCCATAAGTGTTTCCTTCCTGCCCATCACTTCTCCACAAACCCAACTTTAGTTTTGCAAGAGGTTTTATACCAGCAATTCTCAGCCATGTACCTTCTCAGCCACTTCAGAGAGATCCAGGCTCTGCAGCTTGCCTGCGAGCTCATCCAGCAGGCGCGACTGCTCCTCTTGTTTAGCCTTGAACTGGGCCTCCTTCTCATTGATTAAGTCTTCCACCTCCTGCCGCGTCCGCGCTGACAGCTCCACGGCACTGTTGGGGTGGACAGTGGAGGCATTGACCCTCTCCTCTGCCTCCAGGGACATCTGGAAATACTTGGTGATACTGTCCAAGGCTCCTGCAGAAATCAAATGGAGCTGCTCAGAAATCTGTTAAGTAACCCAGAGTAACTCGCATTATGGTGGTTGGCAGATGACATCAGAGTTAGCGATATGAGTATCAATGTAACTGATATGCCAGCCTCTGTGGCTGCACTCAGAGCTACTACAGGGATGACAGCATTTGGCCTCCTGTGGGGGAAAAAAAGGAGTTAATTTTCTTTGTTGATTGGCAGTGTTAAGCCTTTCTCTGACTCCAGTGACTGAATTCTGCTTACCCTGAGGGCAAAAGGAGATCCAGCCTCTGAGGTTTATAGGGCAACAGTCTGTGTTCTAAGGATTCATTTATCCCATTAATTGTTATTGCTTGCCCTGGGATGTCTGGCTTATGGAGTCACTGCTTGGAACCTGGTCAGAGCTTTCCCAGAAAACAACCGCTTGATGAAAGATGCTGATTTATGGGCCTGTTAGTTTTGGATAACTCTTGGAGAGGCCTTGAGTGGGTGTGAGGGATCCCATGGGGGTGGCCACATTCTGCACCTTGGGCAGCTTTCCTCTGCAGAATGCCACAAGCAGGGACTCCCCTGTTCTACATCCTACCTGCCTCTCTCTGTTTCCAGTGAACACAGAATTTAACAACCTCAGACTTCCTGCAAAGCAGGAAATGAAAGAAAAAATAATCCTTTTTGTCAAGCTGGAGTGAAGTCAGCTCTCAAAATTCGAAGGAATTTGGTGACATTCCTCCTTCTTCAGCAAATTTTGATTCTTGGCACATTTCAGTGTGCCAATGGGCATGCGAGGCCTAGGTGGCTCAGATGAGGCCCTTACGGTGTGCTCTTAGTCACAAACACCCAGGTTTGCTGGTTTCAACCAGAAACAGCAATTTAACAGAGGACGGAGGGCAAGTGAGATGTATCACTTCATGTATTCAGGTGTATCTTGCACTCTGCTGCTGTGTCTCGTCTAAAACATATTAATGAAGAGGCTTTAAGACAATTCTGTACCCCAATAACTTGAGCCCATTTACAATGTGCAGAGGAAGAGAGAGGGGGTGAGGGGGAAAACAAAATTCCTGCTTCATCAGCAACTCTGCTAATGCACAGAAAGAAGCCGTGCTCCTAGGAACTGTGCTTTATTACAAGTTAGAAGATTAACCTCGTATTTAAAACCATGCACTAATTACATCTTCAGCAACCCCACTGCTTTCTCCCCCTCCCTGTGACACTTACCCCGAACATCAGAGATCTTGATGAACTCTAGCTGTTCTGCAAGTTCTTTCACAACATGGTCTAGGCTTTTGGCATCTGTTTCCAGCACGCTCAGGTCAGTGTCTGTGCTGTTGCTCTTCACTGCTAAGGCTGACAGGTTTTCTTCTATGTCAGCGATCTTAACTGTAACATCTGCTGTCAGCTTTCTGTAAAACAGAGGCACAGGACTCAACAGTGGGAGATGGAAGGGTTGTAAGCCTCACTGTTGCACGTCACTGAAGAGCAGTGGTAAGAGCCATGTGGAGCTTCTCTCGCAGCGGGACCTGTCCTCCCTTGGTGGAGCTGTGATTTGTAACAACATGCCTACCTAGAATACTGTTTTGTTTCCTTTATCATACAAACCTACTTTTTAATCTACAGCAAATTTATAAACTCCAAGCATCAAACTGCTCAGAAAACACATGCTTTGTGTAAGATTGACTGAAGACAGATTCCAGAGGGCTGCTGTAATGCTCTTGTATTGTGGCAACTGCATAGGTCAGGGTTGACTACTATGATCCATACATCATTTTCTTCCCATCCCACACAGCTACAAATGCAGTTTTGATTACTATGAGCTCGGGGGGGGGGGGAGCCTTAGTTTTAACACAATGGATTCTTTTAACTCGTCTATAAAGATGCCTCCTCTCCAGCTGTTTCTCTAGGGCTATGAAGGAAAACCTCCTGCCTTCAGCATTCAGCATGGCCTCAGTGAGGTACAGGGCAGGCTGAGCTAGTGGGATAACCCTAAAAGGAAAAGCAAGTATATGTTACACATCAGTGCTGCTGCGGAACACAAGAGGATAATAGGAAGCTACTCCCATCCATGGTGATCCCACCAAACACACTGTCTGAAGGAATCAGGCAGTTTTTAAGCTCTTTGATCAATTTACAGCTCTCTTAACAGCCCAAAATCCTGCTGTTTTCTGAGAGTCCTCTAAAGGCCAGTACTACTTCTATACAGCTAGGGAGGCGCAAGACAAGTGTATATATATATATATGTACATTAAGGAAAAGCAGCTTTTCAGCTGCTCTGACCTCCCTCAGCACACACAGAGCCCAAATGCAGCAGCAACCCCCAGCTCTCCAGATGGAAAGAGGGAGCTGCAGGGCACCAGCTATTTCTAATTGAGACATTTGTGCTTTAATCCTCACCCCTTTGCTTTGTGCAGTCCCCTTTACAATGCACAAGCAAGCTCCAGTGGTTGCACACAGAACTAGAAAGCAACCGTAATCCTACTTAATGTTAAACTGCCCCATCTCCAAAAGCACAAACTGCCATCTTTTGTATGCCTTGCCCTAAAACAAAATACAAGGCTCCTATCCTGAGAAAAATGGAAACAATCCTTGTTATAAAGCTGGTGCTTCCCACACACACGCTCAGAGTGCAAAAGGAGACCAAGTTTCCAGCTCATCAGCTACACTCGGAAATCCAGGAATTTAATCTCTCCCCTCTTCATTCTCTCACATAATAGCAGTGTTTGTCCTTTGCCCCAGGGGAGTGCAAGGCAAGCATGAGTGCCTCAGTGGTAATTAGCTGCCTGGTGCACAGCGGAGCAGGACAGCCCCTGCTCAGAGCATGGCAGCCGCACTGCTCCTACCTTCCTGGCCAGGTTTCTGCTTGTAGGAAGGGCGCTCACTGCTGGCACAGAGCATGGCAAGGTGCTCCACCAGCATTAGGAGCCACAGCTGGAGGAGCAGAGCTGGGTGTCCTCAGCACAGCATGGGGACACCAGTCACTCGAGTAAATCCCAGCTCACTGGCACTCACTCCCATCACTTCTTCCCACACCAGACTTACCCATGTAATTACAACTGTACTCACTCTGCTTCCTCAAAGAGATTCCCAATGTTTTTCAGGGGCTCGGCAGCTGGATTTTGAGCAATGATAGTTTTAATTTCACTGAGCTTCTCCTCCAGGGTGTTGAGTGTCTGCTGGTATGGGCCAGTGACTCCAGTGATTTTGAGGGCATTAGCCCTGTCCAGGAACTGCTGGGTCCTATTAGACAGCTCCCTGATGATCACGTCCCAGAGGGCAAAGCACTGGTGGCACGGCACACAGTCAGGGAAGAAGCCCGAGTAGCCCCGGGAACACTTGTCACAGCGTGGCCCTTCCACCCCTTCATTGCAGATGCACTGCCCAGTGGCACGGTCGCATTGCGGGGTCTGGATGCCACGAGGGTTGCACTCACACGCTGGAAGGAGAAAAAGGCACATGTGAAGGCTGTGATGAAGGGCAATGACAGGGACAGTGGCAGGGAGAAAATACACTTGATTACAATGAAGTGGTGAAATGAGTATAGAAGTGGTCTGTGTTTGGATTATTAAAAGCTAATTACGGATGTGCCTGTTTGGGTATAGGAAACAGGACTGAGTATGAAAGGGGAGACAGATACAGAAAGAAATCTAGGGGAGACCAGGATTTGCACATCTCAGAAACAGGCACAGTATGGAGCAAGGATGAACGCTTCTTGCAGCGTTTGGATATCAGCTGGATAGCAACTTAAGACAATATCAGTTTCACACCTACAGAGAAGAGTAAGTAGAGCAAGGCTTTCCAGACAGGAAAAGAAATGACAGACACATAGTACAGGGTTTAAGAGGTAAAACATGAATGAAATGGAAAAAGTGAACATGGAACAACCATTAACAGTCTCTCCAGCACAGGAGTAGGGGTGAACTGAAGAATACAGCAGATCAAAACCTTCTCAGGCACCTTCCACAAACAGCTCAATAAAAGGACACAGTTGATTATGCAGCACTTAGTTAAGAGGCAGAGCTCCCTACTACAAGACACTGTGGGTACTAAAAGTTGAGGTTGCTTCAAAGAACGTGAAAAGAACATGAAAAATTTATGGTGTAACAGCCCATAAGAGATCTGTGCAGAGGTGCAGGGCCTGGCTCAGGACGTGCATCGAGGAGCCTGGCACTGGGCTGATGTTTTGGGTATACAGAAAATGAGAAAAAAAATCAGGCAGCGAAAGGTAGAATATAACAAAGAATGTGGCCACAGGCAGCCCTGTCTGAGGGAGAAGATGCTAATGACCAAGAGCCACACACTGTCACCCTCAAATGGGAATGAAGACAATGAAACAGGTATTTTTATTTTATCTGCTTCGCACTTTGAGCACCATCTCAGGAGTTACTCTTCACACCTTCCTGAAATGGACGTTCATTCTTAACCCTATTTCTGTAACTGTGGGCACGTACCTGTCTTTATATATGCTAGTCAGGTAAGACCCTGGGGCTCCAGGCAGTTGCCAAACTGGAGTGACAGGGTTTGGGCACCACTCTTCTTTAACATACTTTTAGGACAAAGATGCACTTCTTTGGCACTAACCCACCATGAAGATAAGTTACTTAATTTACTGATGCATAATCATTTCTAAAAGGACAGACACAATTTGTACACAATAACGCTATCAGGAGCAGTGTTTCCATGCAGTGGTGCTACACTTCACCTCTCCTCCTCCTTAATTCTGTGGGCAGCAGCACCAGAGGAAATTGCCAACCTACAAAGCTTTTAATAAAGGGATGGCAGCAAGGAACGAAAAGAGAGGCCTTGAAAATACACAGGCTATTTACCTACAGTCATGGCAGAGTACCCAAAGCAGGCCACGCACACATTCCTTCAACAGGGAGTTGATACCTGGTAAAAGCTTTTACTTACACATCCATTTACCAGGCATCCCTGAAGGAGGTTAATGGCTCAAAAAAGCCCATAAATCAATTCACACACCCCAAGCACATGCCCCCTTGAAAGAAGGGCAAAACACAAAGCAGTTTTCAAGATCATGCATTGTTTGCTTCAATGCCAAAACACAGTGGTGGTCTTCAGTTCAAAAATCACACAAAGAGCCTCAGCAGAATGACTTTCTTGTACAATGTGAATATGATAGGCAAGAGACAAAAATAACTTCTGCTGCCTGCACAATTGAGCAAAATGGTCCTTTGTTCTTTGAATTATACCCAGACACAAGAGAGTGTTTTTACTTTACATCGAAAGTGCTTAAGTAGTCAACTCACCATGGAATATGTTCCCTGCAGGCAAACCGTTGAGTTCCTGTTTGAAGGTCAGTTAACCCTTCTGTCAACTAATAAGGCCCTCAGTATAATGATGAATTGTCCAAATTCCTCTGCACAGAAAGAGGCTAAATGGCATGTGGTTTTTCTCAAAGATCCAAAGATCTGATCAAGTTACATGAATTCTTGCTGCTGGCAAATCAGATCGCTATATTTACTTCAGGATTTACAAAGCTTAAAGGGAAAAAAACCCACCCCAACATGTTGGTAATTCTACTCCTGAATACCTGCATGTTCAGGAAAGGCAGATGACATGGCTTTAGTAGCATTTACATCGTAATGTGGATTCCAAAATCTCTGAAGCCAGAAAATACTGGGGAAGGGGAGAGGAGAATTTAAGTACTAACTCATGTGCAAAGTGAAAACCCAAACTCCACAGCTGCCTGCTGAGAGATGATAAAGAGCAAAGAAGTCATTTATTCTGAGCACAGCACAACAGTTGGAAGAATCATCACATTTCTAGAATTCTACAAACCTTACAAATAAGCTTTGTGGGGCCCATGAGAAAATTATACAAGGCAGCTAGAATGTGGGTTATTTCTCCATTTTAGGATTCTCTGATAAGCCCAGAAGCAGGCAATGCTGGCTCTGCATTACCTCAGTAGTGTGAACCCAACATATAAAATAGCCTTCAAAAGTGCTGTTTTCACACTTGCTTTTTTTGTCTCATGCTCTTTCCAAATCATTAACCATGCACAGAGCCACACCAGCTTTCAAACTGAAAACTAGAACAGGACGATTTTATCTTTGAGTAAAATCACATAAATTAAAGGAAAACAGTAAACAGCCTCCCTCAGTACTGGGATAAGAAGATTCCAGTCGATTTTATTTTCTTCCCATTTGACAAATTTTGGAGGCAGCTCCCTATGTTGGTGGTACGGTCTCTCTAGCTACAGCTCTTGGACAATTCCTTGTTGTGGCACTGACTGAAACATTTTTGAACTCTCACAAAAGCATCCCTTGCCCTTCTCACACTTCACATACTGTGAGCAAACCTTTCATCTCACAAATGACACACACATGCCAGTGCTCAGTTATATGTGATCTTCTTTTCTGAAGTTTAGACGACCATAGTCAAGCACTTCCACCACAGATGACAGAAACCATCTCTGTTCCTTGCTAGTCAGTCTCTGAGTACCTTTACCAAAAGCTGATACCGTATTTCTGGACACCGCACTAATGACAAAATTAAGCCAGAAACCCACAGAAACTGCCCTTCAAGATAGTGTGGAACAGACCCTCCAACATCTGCCACACCTCTAGTGGTCAAGTCCCAATTCCTGGGCCATGGACACCATTACCACCAGGCTACTTTACACCCCAGCAAGGAGCATGTCCAAGGCCATTGAAAAGACCATCTTCCCTTTATAGCATAGTGGGGATCAAACCTTCCACTGACTTGAGGAAGTAAGCAAGCCCAGGCCAAGACCATATAAAGCCTTCTAGGTAGCGAGGAGCTCCTTGAACACTGTAGGCCACTAGGCAAAGAGCTCAGTACACAGGCTTCACCTCTCTGCCTCCTGCAACACCAAGCCAGCCTCAGTCTCTGAGATTTCAGGGTGCAACTTTGTCCTGAAGTGACAAAACCAGCAACTTTGTCCAAAAGGGACAAAAACACAAGGGACATTGGCAAGATCCATGTGAAAGGAAAGGAGGACCTCCTAGCTGGCACAAGCTGGATAAGGTAAGCACAGGACTGGCAAATAGCTCATGGAAGAGTAACTGTATTACACATCCACCAGAAAAATTCGTGTGACATTGGATTATCACCACCAAAAAACTGGGATGTGAAAATGGGAGATGCTTTGAACCTTATCACCTGGCAGAAAAAAAGTGAACACCACGCCAGCATGACCAGCAAGTCATGCCCAGCACTGGGTTTGGCCAGAGTATTTTAGCACCACTTCTAGCCACAACAGAGTTCTTGCTCCTCTAACACCTTCTCTGCTGACATCCAACTATTCCTATGGTCACCATGTAAGTCAACTCCTACACAGTCCAGTGCTAATGATGCTGTTATGACTGTTTTGCTTCTGATGTACTCAAACAGGCCAACCCAAACAGAATCTTACTGGCTTTGGAGATTTTGGCTCCAACCAGCACACTCCTAAGTCTGATATAACATCTGAGTAGCTGTATCACAGCTAATTCTAGCATATACCTGGTTAATCTATATTTTTTCAAGAAACACATAGAGAGGCATATCTAAGGATGCAAAAGTGTTTTAGATATTACTCCATAGCTAGCCAGGACATTACATTCCACTTAACATAGTAAATGGGGTATAGGGAAAGACAAAGTCCTGTATGCCCCTTCTAAATGCCTTGCCTATGCTTACAACACTAGAAACTGGGAAAAGTGGTTCATTTTGCATTGCAAAATCACAGAGATACTGAGTTTCCTGCAAGAGATTTAGATGCCTTAACCAGTTTGGATTGGAAATGGCCTTCAAGACAAACGGTTGATTCCCTTCATACAGAGAGGTGGAGCAAGGCTGAGGTGAAGTTAACCCAGATGGGCTGCCCGCTTTGAAAATCAGTGTTAGACAGGGACTAAATCTGTCATGGGTAAGCAAATCAGGACACTGCAATTCCTCCCAGGGAAAATACAGTGAAGGAAAAAAGGTATTTTGAAATAGCTGGCCAAAGATTTGAGGGTTTTCAAGGGACCATTTACTAAATTAATATGTTTCTGGTTTGAAATGTCATTTTGGAACTGGATGTATTCTTTCTTTAACCAAGTGTTTAACTCAATCAGACATTCTTCTGCAGCACACTTTGACTTCAGTGAAATCTCTTTTTTGACAGGAAAATTATCTCGCCAAATTCAGTCAGGCTCTGCTGATTATCAGCTTATGAGTATAAAAGATTGTAGCTGCATTGTTCATAAGTGCACATGCACTATGTGCGTACACGTACAGAGTATCCATGGGTAATTTTTATACCACCTTGATCAATGCTTTTCTCTTTCAGTAATTTTTCCTGATCTTTAAGATACAAGTAACAATCATACATGTTAATTGAATATAGTCTTAGAGAGACCTAAGGGGGGAAATTCTGAAGTAAATTACTAGCTCATATAGTTTGCTTTAAGCTCATGAGTGTCTATGAACCGTCTTATCTTTCACTTACTCTGACAGCTCTGTTACTTCCTCCGATTTTAAGTATTTAGAGCTCACTTCCACTTAAAAGACTGTAAACTTAATACGTAGTATATTTGCATATCTCTTCATTTAAATTAAGGTGTGTCCAAGTAAATGGATACTGAAAGGGCTGTTGGAAGATCAGTCTCAGTGTTTAATGCCTTATTGCAGGACACTAGGAACAAGCAAGCTTCCTGCATCATCCTACACAGAACTGGAGTCATTTTTGCAGACATATTTTCTTTACAGCTTGAGATTGGAGATGGAAAGCATCAAATGTTTAACTCCTCCACAGCAAAGAAAACAAAGGGTTTGTTCAGGCAGGATTTTCTGGCATCGTTTCCCAGTGGTAGTGAGGCACTATGATGAGAAAACCATCCAGCAATTCGTAAGGTGGGAAGTTTTGCAGAGCTAGCAAATTTCTTCAGAATAATCCACTATTAATTCAAATTACCCCATAAGCATATTGCTGACTCCTCAGTATTACGATTTGCAGCACGAGTGTTAAGACCCCAGCCTAGAATTACTCAAGTTGTGCTGCACTGTAACATGTTAGCAGACCTTGCCAAAAGGGCAATTTTTGGGGAACTATCAGTGTAGATTACAGTTTCAATAGACCTGTGGTCTTAAAATATTCTGAAACTCAAAGTGAAAATCATATTTTCTTTAGTGTAGAATTTCTCCAACTTCCTTTAGACACTTATGACAGAAGGAAAACAAACATCTGCTAATCCTTCTCTCCAAACTATAAAGATCTATAAGAGCAGCCTACACAACTAGCTTAAGACCCAGGTGTTAAATTAAGACTACAAAGCCTATTCTTAAATATCAATGGGGTAATTTTCACAGAACAGATGTTCTGGCACCAGGTACATCACAAAGATGAAAAACTGAGAAAATCAACTTTCTGCAATGTCTGCAATGAGCATTGGATAAAAACATGACTTTTTACATTTTAGTTCAGTTAAATTCTGGGGTTTTTTACAACAGGGCTTGGTACTCAAGCTCAATACAGAAAAACAGTGATACAGATATGCTTCTTGAAAAGGGGATATAGCAATAAAACCTAACTTTGAATCTCACACCGTACCTTTCACTAACTGTGCTTTGTTCTGTTTGCTCAATTCATTAAAACAGTAATGTTAGTAAAACTGCCGCCTTCTTTATATCATATAAAACACATATATTTCAAATACCTACCATACAAGGGGCTTGAGCTGCATGTAGAACCACATTGTACTTCTGAGGCTCCCTGGGAGCATGGAGCCTCCTGCCAGAAATGTGATCTGTGGGCTGAAGCTGGCGCAGAGCTGAGCATGCAGAGTCCTGCACTCTGGTTGCCAGGCTTTGGAAAAGCTCCAGCAGAACGCCTGGGAGACTAGAGTTTCATGAAATTTGAAATCCTATTACTACCTTAGCAAGGCTTCTTATGCACACACACACGTTCATGTGCAGGCTCGTGCAGAGCTGCATACAGCTCGTAACTGAAGCAACAGCCAGAAGGAGCCGGCACTGCCGCCCTGAGCAGGTAATTCTCACAGCACAGCTCCTCTCACTGTAATCCCTCTAGGGACCTGGACGAGGCCAAGAGACACATGCTTTCCCCTGTCCTCTATGCTTGTTTCATGCTTTGTGTTAAATTAACTGAGTAAGCCTTGTGCTTTTTTAAAGCATATGATAAGCAGTCTCTAAAGACCCAGTCCTACAGACTGTGGTGTGTAATTCCCAGTGAACATCTGTGGGTGGTGAGGGCATACCCAGTCCGGTGGGGTTGAGATGCTCCCCAAAGGTAGGCACACACCTTAGGTTGCCCCAGCAGTGTGGTCTCAGTGACCCACACAGAGAAGAGTGTGGTGACACTTTCCAGCACAGGGAGCACAGACTGCAAATCAAAGTACCCAGACCAGACACAAACTCCTGCCTTCCCAGGGTTCCGCTTCAATATCTCCGATCTTACGATTTCTAGAACAAAAGCCATGGGCAGCAGCAAGCAATGGTCACTGCCACCAATGAGGATGGGATGGCAGTGAAGCATGCCCTAGAGTCTGGTTTCCAGCACAGTGTGCTGGGACCCCTGCACCACATCCACAGCTTGGTGTTGCTGCAAGCACGTGGAAACCCATGGGGGCTCCCTAGATGGGCCATTTAGAACCTCTTCATATAGCTGTTATTTGCAGGCACTTGGGTTCACATGACCTCATCTTTTCTTTTGTAACTCAAAAATCTGTAAAGGCTGGCACAGCAACATGGGCAGTACAGTGCCCAATTCTCAGCAGAAGCTCATGTCTCTTAGTGCCAACAGCCTGAAGATCTCTTGTGAGGGGATCATACATTACTGCCTCACCCTGCAATTTCCAACTTTGAGCAGAAGCCATGTGCTCCAGCCACTGGAGAATCCCACCCTGGAGTCATTGGGACTGACATCCACACCTCCTTATCAGCCTCGTGCTCACAGAGAAGACTCTCCATGCTAACCCAGTTCAAAGCTCTTCTACTTCCCACCCAGATCAGTTCATATTTTCTTCCTGAGCACAGCACAAAACGTGGCTGTACTGGCTGCTTGGGCCAGCACAAGTCCATGTATCCCCCTGCAGCTGGAACCAACTTCTTTGTGATGAGTCCTCATCTCAATTCTAGCTTCACCTTGGCCACAGGCCACATTTAACCTATATTCCATGGGTATTGCTCTACAATTCCTTAAACGGCACAGTTTTCCAGTTCACCTGCAAACTGTTTACCACTCAGACCGGCTGCCTGCCCATGCAGTAGCTGCACATCTGCCAACCTGAACATCACCCCTCCACTCACTGGGACTAAATGAGGGCTGAGAAGTCAGTTGCTTCTCTCTCTGATGAGGAAGGATGAGAGACAAGGCAGGAGGCACTGACTCCACCACACAGCACTATGGGGCTAGATATGCTCCACAAGCAAATGCATACTTGGAGCCCATCCGAAGCATTGTGCCACAGGGTGCAATGGATCAGAACCAGCTTGGCACCAGCTCTCTCCACCTGCCTCAGATGCAATCCTGAAGGAAAATCTGCATTTCCATCTGAGTGAGTCTCCTGGCAGAAGCAGCAGCAGGTTGGAAGGAAAGTGTAGAGCTAGCATGGTAAAAAACAGGCTCAGAAGAATATATCCTCTCTTTGAGAAACATTAAAAACTGTTTTCACATGCTCAAAAGCCAGCAGAAACTCCATGAGAGACCAGAAATGCTGGTATGCTGCAGAATCCTGGTGATTAGGTATGCAGATGGACTCCATCAATAAACCCTGATGGAGACAGCTGATACCAAGAGACAATTGCTGCTGCAGAGCCAGCAGGGTCAGTGCCCCTCACCATGCCAGAACACACACAGCCTCCCCGAAAGGCTGCCTTGCCCCAAGAAACCCAGTATGTACTCAGAAACTCGGACAATTCCTGACTCCTTTCATCTGCTGCATTAACCAAGTAGCTGTGACCTGCCTATTTGGTTAGATAAGAGCCTCTAAGGTATCTCTATTGTAAGCGACTTACTAAAGACCACAGCAAGCACATTCCTCCCTGCAGGAAAAAATACCTTAATCTATTGCAAACCCTCCTGGCAAAGGTTTCTATTTAAACAGATCAGAGCTACAAGTTTGTTCTGGTCTGGACAGCGTTTGAAGTTTCTTTTCCAGCTAATGAACAGACTTGTTTATTATGAAAGGACAGAAAACATCCAGTTTTCTAAACAAGCGACCTCATGGTGCTCTGCTTTGCAGCACGTAGCTATGGCAAACCCACTGCATGGTCTCTACTAGCTCCTTTATTTTCATCTGAAATACAAGGTACACTGGTTTTGGCTGGGGCAGAGTTAATCTTCTTCATAGTAGTTTCATAGCATAGTATGGGGCTATGGTCTGGATTTGTGCTGGAAACAGTGCTGATAACACAGGAGTGTTTTATCTAATGCTGAGCAGTGCTTACACAGAGCCAAGGGCTTTTCTGCTCCTCACAGCACCCCACCAGCGAGCAGGCTGGGGGTGCACAAGGAGCTGGGAGGGGACACAGCTGGGACAGCTGAGCCCAACTCACCCCAGGGATATCCCACACCATATGGAGTCATGCTCAGCATGTAAAGGTGGGGAAGAAGAAGGAAGAGGGAACATTTGTAGTGATGGTGTTTGTCCTCCCAATTAACCATTACACGCGATGGAGCCCTGCTGTCCTGTAGATGGCTGAACACCTGCCTGCCTGTGGGAAGTGGTGAATGAATTCCCTGTTTTGCTTTGCTTGTGCAGCTTTCGCTTTACCTGTTAAACTGCCTTTATCTCAACCCACGAATTTTCTCACTTTTACTCTTCCAATTCTCTCCCCCGAGTAAGCAAGTGGCTGTGTGGGGCTGAGCTGCTGGCTGGGGATAAACCACAACATCCTCTAATTGTTTAAAAACATAAACATATGCACACAGCATAAATGCTACCACTTTTATGCAAGTTAATGAGAATGTTGTTTTTACTTAGACAAAAGCTCACCCATCCTCTCTAACCTTTACCACAGCACAAAAGCAATGTTAACATCACCACGTTAACATCAGAAATGTGCACCTGAATAACAGAAAGCCACCGTAACCAGGGAAACCAAACAGTGGCATGGACAGGTTTTTGTATAAGCATGGATGGAGGAGAATTAATATGCTTATTACAAGATACTGGCTTTGAACAACAGCAGTTCACTGTAACTTCAACATTATTTTTGTTTTGGTGGAGACGAAGAATTCTGTGCCTAGGGTGAAGTATTCAAAAGGCAGTATTGTGGCAAGGCCTGTACAGTTTCAAAATGGATCAGATTTGCTATGGGTGAAAACACCTTTGTCACAGACCATCATGGATGACATTCCTGCCTGGCCAGCACGGGGGGATGATGATCACAGCAGAGTCCCCTGCTAACAGACACAGGAGCTTGGCTGCTCACAGGATTACCACTATGAGCCATTTTCCTTCCTCTCTGCAACCCTCAACTGCAACTGAATCATGAAAATATGTTTAACATGTTCTTGGCAGCCACTTTTAAAGCCGGTAGTGTAGGGAAGGACGGGAGCCCTGCTCTGACAGCAGTTTCGAGAGCATCATCCATAGCTAGCAGTGATCTCCTGTGACAGACACACACAGAGGCAACACCAGCAGCAACATGATAACCAGGAAAGTGAGATTAGGAAAACCAGCAAATACTGTTTGTGTATTATTTCAGCCTTGTCTTGCTGAACAAAGCAGGTTCTTCCCCAGCGATCTGCCACTGTTGGTATGAGGAGATAGACCCCTCCCAGCAGTTTCTGCCTCTGTAAGGGCTGACCCAGGGTCCACATCAGTTATTTGAAATACAGATTGACCAGAAAGACATTTTTCCGTAATGTTTGACTTATTTTTATTAACTGGAGTAAGTCTAAACTTTCCCTGGAAAGGCAAATTCTCAGTATGCCCTTCCCTATCCAGGTGAGGGGTTTAGGGGTAACGCACCAATATAAGCACCGATATAAGACCCAAACCTTGAAAAGGCTCTTCAGAAATGACAAGGGTTTGTTAGTTCCTAATGCAGAGATACATCTAGATAAATTGCTTATTTTTAGCTTCCTGTGTTTTAAAAGTAGCAAGGAGAGGCAAAATGTCTTTTTCTCTCCCATGTAGACAGTTAACAAGGATACTCCTGCAATGTCCCTTGAAATGACTTTCAGGTGCCCTTAGAGGAAAAGGTCTCTGAAGACTCAGATTCAATATTCTCCAGATTTTCAACAACTAAAACCTTGAAAGCATCCACTTTTTTTACCAACTTGCTAATTTTTCTTCCAAAATGTCCTAAATGTAAAGTAACAGCTGTGAAATCTGCCATTGAAAAGGGCTTTTTAAGCCAAATTAGTAACTTATTTTTTCTTTTCTCTTGCCTGTCAAATACACCTACAAAATCCAACAACCTATCAGAACTGATAAATCTCTAGGAGCACTAATACCTTTGCTAGATTTCCATCAGGCTTCATGATGAAATGCATTCATCCAGAAACTGTTAATTGTAGATCATTGAGCTGAAGTTTTAGACTGGTGTGTCTCTAGCAGAATTTAGTGTATGTATTCATTTACCCTGGCCACACGTTAGCCCTCAGTTTACTTTCTGTTCAAGCTTTGTGTACACAATTGCACCTCACACTTTTAGATGTCTGCATTTGAAAAAGAGAAATTCAGTAAGGATCAAAACTACAGTATCCTCATAACAAAGTCCTGGGTCAGCGCTGCACCATCTCCATAGCGAAGTCTATCTGTGTAGTGGCTCTTATCACACAGCCTTTATGATGCCTCCACATTGCCTAGAGCAAACCATTATTCATTTAGATTCAAAAATAAAAACTGTATTCAGAGGCTACAAGATTATTGCAGGAGCCAGGGGATCAGTAGCTCTGTTGTGAGTAGCAATATCTCTCATATTCAGGAAGCAAAGGAGCCTTCTGAAAGCAAGCTTTCATTCTGGCTGGCACAAGCACAGCACCAATCACTCAGCCAAATGGAGAGAACTCAGAAAATTATCTAAGAGAGGAAAAAAGCCCTGAAAGATCTGAAGTAACATGTCTGTGTGGCAGCTTGAAATATGTGTTGATCTTCTTTCTGATACCACAAAAATAACTAGAGCATAGTTTAGGCTGCAGGTGACTGTGAGAGTTTCCTACTCATCATGCAGTACCACTGCTCTAGCATTGAGAGAAGCCTGGTTGACTCAATATACACAGACCAGTACAGCACACGGTTGACAGACAAGCAGCCAGGACCCTGAGGACTCAAGAGTCTGTTTCCTACCACACAGAGCCAAAGACACAGTGTTATCTAGAGGATTTATCTCCAGATCCCTATTCCTTCAAGTGATAAATTCAGTTTCAGGCCTGACAAATAAGCAATAGAATTCTGAATTCCAGTGAAATCAGGTTGAATACAGTCTAAGTAGACAATGACTACTTTGCTAGAGATTTCAATGATCACCTTCATAGTTCTCCCATAACATCTGGAATTGTCCTAGAAAGCACTGGATAAGTCCATCCACAAGTGACAAACTCTGTGGCTGGAATCACTTTAAAAGTCAGTAAGACCTTAAACAGAAGCAGGCATATATCAATCAGCAGAGATTTTCCATGCTGGTCATATGGGACCACCCGGGTGGCATGGAAGCACAGATGAATTAAAGACCAAAACCAATCAGAGCTGAGATTTCATAGAGTGAATATCCACCCTTACAAATCCTCAGGTATGGAGGATGCTGAGCCTAGTCCAGGCTTCAATCTGGAAGACAACTGGGGAGGCAGCTTAAGTCAATCAGAAATATCTGCAAGTGGTAGAGCTTTTCCTGATAATCATATATACACAACACAAAATTGTGCTTCTTCTAGTCACAAAAAAATGCAGGTTTTCATCCCATGATTGCTACTTAGAATTGAAAGCCTACTCTTTTTTCTCACACACCATCCCATTAACCTGAACAGTGCTATTTATATCACTGCAAGGCTTACTAGTGTGAGTAAGAGTCGCTGGATTAGGCTGTGTGTTTGGAGTGTGATTTTTATTTCAGGTGCGTGGGAGTGGAGTCCTGAGATTGCACACAGACATGCTGGTGTGAAATGCTGAGGAAAGAGCATCTGCTGAGCCCTGTGAAAAACAGATAAAGAAATAAGAGTAGGGGAGAGAGAGGATGAAGGGGCTGAATGATAAAATAGTCTCGTAACAAGCCCCAGACATTTGAATATCTATTTTTAATTATTCTGGGTTTGATAGCCCCCAAAGAGTACTTTTAAGTGCTTAATTTGCTTTGCTCCATTGATTTTAATTAATCTTGCCAAAGGCTTTCAAACTTGATGAGAGTGGAGAAGTTAGGGGTAAAAAGAAAGAGAGCAGCCTGCTTCTTCACCATACGATATTCCTTAACTGCCTCACAGCACAAGGAACCACAGCTGGGATGTGCCAGTTTCAGACATGAGCAGTCATCAGACCATGGGCTCTACCCTTTTAGGCAGGAGTACTACCTTTATGGGATGAATTCAAAGCAAAAGACGTGTCTAATGCTGAAGGCTTCTGGACAGATGGATTTGGTCCAGTTCCTTCACCAGCCAACAAAACATCAAATACCTGCCTGCAGCCTCTGTGTCAGAGACACAAAGCAGTCTCAGAATCATAGAATCATAGAATAGTTTTGAAAAGACCTTTACAGGTCACCTAGTCCAACTCTTCGGCAGTAAGCAGGAACATCTTCAACTAGATCAGGTTATACAGAGCCCCGTCTAACCTGACATCGAATGTTTCCAGAATGGGACATCTGTCACCTCTCTGGCCAACCTGTACTAGTGTTTCACCATCCTTATTTCCTCACTGCTTCTTAGGTTTCTTGTACTGGAATCGAGACAGCAAAGGAAAAAAAGATCCAGCTGCATTTAGAAACCAAAAAG
>JBCJKH010048430.1:26141-53789 GCA_039877255.1 Loriculus beryllinus
TGCTGTCCTGGAGATGGCTGAACACCGGCCTGCCCATGGGAAGTGGTGAATGAATTCCTGGTTTTGCTTTGCTTGTGCAGCTTTTGCTTTACCTGTTAAACTGCCTTTATCTCAGCCCATGAGTTTTCTCACTTTTACCCTTCCGATTGTCTCCCCCATCCCATCCAGGGGGAGCAAATGAGAGGCTGTGTGGGGCTGAGCTGCTGGTTGGGGTTAAACCACAACATAAGGAAAGCCTACTAAACCAAAAACCTTACTTCTTCAGACCCAGTCTTCCTGACAGGACACAGGAGGAGACAGTGGTCTTCCACTGCACAAAACCAAAAGGCAAAGGAAACTGGTTTCCAGATCAATTCTTCAACCCGAGCACTTGTGATATGGTTTTCTTACCACAGTGGCTTACCTGACAGGATTGCTACATAACAGTTAAAGAAGAGTTAGTTTCTAAACAGGGATGTTTGTTTCTAAATAATCAGAATAGAATCATAGAACAGTTTGGGTTGGAAGGGACCTTCAAAGGTCATCTAGTCCAAGCCCCTGCAATGAGCAGGGATATTGTCAACTAGATTGGGTTGCAGCAGGATCACGGTGCATCTACCATGTCTCTGGGCAACCTGTGCCAATATTTTACTACCCTCATTGTACCCTCATTTACTACCTCTCACATCCAGCCTGAATCTCTCAAGTTTAAAACCATCATCCCCCGTCCTATCACAACAACCCCACCGAAAATGTCCCTCCCCAGATAAGAATCCTACAAGAAGTAATGTAAACTAGGCAAGCGCCAGGCCAGGCTCCTGCTGATTCCAGCCCCAGAGACACCAAAACCGCAGGGACAGACCCCGCCATGCCTTCTCCATCATTCCCAAGGCTTGTGTGGACACTGGTGGGGGTCACTGGAGGGGCTGCTCCCAGAAGCGTCCCAGCACACAGAGGGTGACCACAGCCCACGGGGTCACCTCCAAGCAGAGCAGGCACTGGGGTTGGACTCACCTCGGCACTCCACGCCTGGGTCACCCCAGAACAGCTCCTGGCACTCGCGGCAGGTCCGGCCTCCAAAGCCTGGCATGCACTGGCACTGCCCCGAGAACTGCCAAAGACAATGGAACAGGAGATGTGACCCCTGAGCACCTCAGCCCGGCACCAGAGCAAAGGCCAGGCGGTCAGTGTGCCCCCCGCTCCCCTCACCTCATTGCAGGCAGGCCCGAGGGAGCGCGCAGGGTCGCAGTCGCACGGCTCGCACCCGGTGCCGCTGGCCAGCCTCCATGTGTGTGGGGCACAGCGGTCGCAGGTCTGCCCCACCACGTTGGGGAGGCACCGGCACTGCCCTGTGGCTGCCTCGCACCGGCAGCTCTCTGAGCCCTCGCAGTCCTCCCGCACGATGCCCAGGGAGTTGCAGACGCACTCTGTGAGGGAAGAGCATGGCAGCTGATGCCACTGCCTGTCAGTACCAGAACACCCCTGATGTCTCAGGATGGCCATCCCTGTAGCTTCTCCCCCAGCACAAAGCAGGCGACAGGAGCCTCTTGTTCAAGCAGCTCAGCCTTCCCCTTCTTCTTTCCTCCTTTGGTATTCAACCAAAGCCTAAGCCTGACCAGATCCTGCCAGCCGGCTACAGCAGCCGATCTGGTTGGAGCAGCCAATGGCACGCCAAGCAGAGCAGGGCTCTGCTCACCCACCCAGCAACCCATCTGCCCTGCCAGGCTGTGTGGTGCTGAGGGAGACGAAGGTCTGCCTCCTCAGTGCCTGGATTGGCTCACACTGTCCAGCCAGATCCGCAGCGATACTGATGTAGACAAAAGCCAAGCCCTCACCCCACCAACCCCATTTCTGCAGAAGAGGCAAACAAGAAGGCAAGAAACCCCCCTCCTTTTAAAAACACATGTAAATGCTGTCACTGCTCTCCCTGTCAAATGCAAGGGACTCCCCTCCCAGCCAAGGAGCTCTACTCCAGGGCAGTGGCACACAATGCCAGCAGGAGGCAATGAGGTTTCCCCTCAACCTGAAATGTCAGCCAGCAGAAGAGTTGAGGCAGCCGCTGAACTGTTCATGGCTGGTGGAGGGGTTATGGCTGCTGTCTCCCCACTCACTTCTGCAGTCCTGCTGCAGGGCACTCCCGTAATAGCCCTGTCTGCAGAGGTGGCAGTTTTCACCCTCTGTGTGATACAGGCACTTCATGCACATTCCCGTCTTCTTGTCGCAGGCCTCCGGGTCAGTAGTGTCGATGTTGTTGTTGCACTGGCACGGCTGGCAGGCGCCGCCAACCTCGTCGGGGCTCCCAAAGAAGCCAGACGCACATTCATCACATCGACTGCCTGTTTGAACAAACAGGCACAGTGGGAATTACCATCACGGCTCGCTAGTGGCCAGCCCCACAAATGGCAAGACTGAGGCAAGACAAAGGCCATTAATGGGGAGTGGGTGTTAACTGGCTTATGCTCAAAGCAACAGAGGCAGCACTGTCAGCACACATCCCCTTAGTTCCACTGCTGTCCTGTCCGCCTTTGTCAACCACCATGGTGACGACGATGAGGTTCACGCAACCTGCTCTGCCCTGGCACCTTCCAAGTGCTGCCAGCCTCCAGCAGCAACACAGTGATGCTGGATCCCTTCTCATGGGGAGGTTCAACCCAACCAGCCCTCCTTCATGCACCCACGCAGTACCTATGTATCCCACGCTACAGACACACACGACTTGCAGTGTGACCGGATCCTGGTAACAGCCGCTGGCAAACTGGCGTCCACTCTCCGGGCCGTCAGGACAAAGGCAGGGGCGGCAGTGGTCGCCTGATCCCAGGACGGGGTCTCCATAGTAGCCAGCCTGGCACCTGCACAGTGGGGTTCACAGCATGCAGGGGTCTGCAGGCAAACAGACTGCAGCCTTGTTCTAACTACGCTCAGGTTTTCAATCACTGTGAAAAACCAAAGGGCAAAAACACCCTTATGGCTCCTCCGTGCCACTCACACTTCAAGTAGCTGTGCCCACAAAGGCAAATTTGTCTGGCTGCTGTCAGTGTAAGAGGAGGAGACCCAAGGTAGGCTTGCAATGGAGGAAGCCTCTCTGAAGCCGTGGGGTCCTGCAACATTTGCTGCTTGGGAGGTGCAGGGCTGCAGTCAGGGAGAAGGTGTCCCCATTCCCATTCTCCTACAAGACCACCAGCACTGCTCTGGCTCTTGGATCCAGGGACTTCCCCTATGGCTTTACACCCGCCTGAGCACCAGTGCTGGAGAAGAACAGCTCCTCCACCCAATTGTGCTGTGGGGAAGGAGTGGGGCTGGGGAGGGGGCAGTTGTACCTCTCACAGTTGTGTCCCGCCGTGTGGTCCCGGCAGCTCAGGCACTCCCCAGTGTAGGGGTTACAGTCATCAGCATGGCCATTGCAGTGGCAGGGCTGGCAGCTAGGGAAGCCCCAGAAGCCAGGCAGGCAGCGGTCACACTGCCGCCCATACACCCCGGGGAAGCAGTGGCACTGGCCCGTCTCCGCGTCGCAGACGGCATTGTAAGAGCCTCGGACATGGCACTCGCATGCTGCAAGGAGAGAGGGAGAGAAGCTGCATTTCCACAGGAGGCCCTAAAGGCAGGGCCCTGACCAGAGCAGAGCGCAGAGCTCTTAACGTACGTCGGCATCCACTTGGCCCAAACCCGAAGGTGCCAGGGGCACATCTGTCGCACTGTCTTCCAACAACATTGGGACGACACTGGCACTGTCCTCCGCTGGGGTCACACACTGAACTCAGGGAGCCTTGGGGATCACACTGGCATGCTGAGTGGAGAAAAGCATTGGGGGGAGTGAGTACCACGGCACAGGACATGACTCACCTGCCTCAGCCCATTCACATGCCTTCACCATGCAAACCACTCTGCCTGCAAGCTCCATCCAGCTTCCACGCAGTCTGCCCTACAACTTCATGGTTACGTACATAGTGCGGTCTCGTGTAATAGTGCAGAAATGCTGAATATGATGTTCTTGCAGACATCTGTCATGGGGGTTTTCACAACACTCCTGCTGTTTTCCAGGCACCGGTATCTTTGGAAAGTTTCCCAAGCACTGTTTGTGACCACATCTTCGCCTGAGCCTCCCACTGTGAATATGTCCAGTGATTTGCAGTATGGCATGAGAACAAGCTACAAAACAATTTTACAATAACAAAGTGTCACTATTTATAAATAGCCTTCACCAAAACTGTGCAATTTCAGTATTATCCTGTTTTCTATCATCCTTTTTCATCCAAAAACCAAATAGCCAAATAGAATTTGGAAGTGAAGTGATGATATTTCTCTAGTTTTTGGCGGAACAGTTCTGGTACCTACCAAATTCTCACCAAATCTGTATTTCATCCATTCAAAAGAAAAAGGTTGATGTTGACATTCATGACATACATGGCAAACATTAACCCCCTCAAAGAAACTATAGGTCTGGGGAACTAGTTGCAGTCCTGTAGAAGACAGCAAAAGACTCTTAGCAGAACAACCCATATACTTGGAGACTGAAGAAGCCTATGCTGCTTTATATTGTTCAGTTACAGTCTGGCTTCAGCCATAAGCAACAATGCTGTAAAATATTACATTGGATTTTGGATGCCAGAGGAGACGCAAACTTTCTGGCCTTTAAATACACTTTCACCCCAGAGCACCCCTGAAACAATTTCTGCTCACAGAGTCAATCAGTGTGTATGGGTTCTCTGTTTCTGTATCCACCGAGGAGTACTGGGGCAGCTCCAGGCGGATGGTGTAATTCAGCCCCTTCTCAAAGCAGACAGGCCGTGGAAGAACAACATATCTGGATTAGGAACAGGAAACAATTCAAACGTCCAGCACCATAAAGCATTTCAGGTGGCCCTATAAAGCAATTGAGATAACGGAAAGCAGCCAAGACCAGGCAGAACAAAAGCTATGATATGAGAGAGGCAGTCTGAAGCCCTGTGCAAGTCAGAACAGGAAAAGCTTATCAGCAAGGTAAAGAGTCATACCCATGTTCACTCACAGGCTGTGCAAACAGTCCCCCCTCTTTACACTGAACAAAATACATCAGAAAATGAGACTAGACCTAAAAGTTTTAAGGCTACAGATACAATGGTGAATATGCTTTTATAACCCATTGGAAATGACATTTTATTTATGTTCATGGAGGCCATGGCAAGCTGAAAACGTGATATTGCTGTTTCAATATTTTAAATGTTTTTTAATCCTTTCAGCCCATCCAGCTGTACTGACCTGGAGCCGGGTGACAGCGAGACAACTTGATTATCATCGTCAGGAACAGTATTGCCACAGCGGCTACCTGTGGGAATCTTGCCTGGGCGTGAGATGCTAATCACAGCTTTTTCCCACTGATCCGGCAGCTGGGGGATAAAAAAGCTGATCAGCATCAAGCAACGGCTATAAGCTCCTGGGAGCATTCAGAGCTCAGGCCAGGAAAATCGTGTGCACAGACAGGGTGGTCGGTGTGCTTCAAGGAGGATGGGGCTGCAGCTCCAGCACCAGTGGGGCATCCACAAGCTGAAGGGTTGGCTTAAGACAAGGCAAGTGCCCTTGGTCATCATCCAACACAACAGCCTCTCTCCCTTCCTTTTGTTTCCTAAGTGTAGGCCAGCAGCAGACTCACCTGCAGCATTGCATCAGCAGAGCTTTAGTAACCTCCTCTCCCCCCACCTCTGAATACTGCATCTTTCATCGCAGTCAATTGCTGTCAAGCTCTAGGTAAGGAGCTGGGGTTTTTTTCTCTTTCCCTTCACCCTGAAAATTATCCTTAGGCAAAACCAAACTGCTTGCAAATTCTTGGCTGCCAGCATTCAACATCTAAGATACACAATTTGTCTCCTAAGGTACATAACATAGCTTTTTACCCATTAGAAGGCTGTCTAGCTGATGCTATATGTATACTCTAATTTGTCCTGATAAGACCTGTCACTTTTTAATTTGCTCATTAAACAGGTGCTAAACCAACGCAGTAATAAAGGAAACTGTGAAGCAAACAATACTAGTAATAGTCAATGTCCCCTTGGATTTTCACACATTTCAGATTTTTAACAGAGCATTCATCCTTGCCTCCTGGAAGCTCCAGGCTCCTGTCAGTAATGCACTGGGACAGCCAGCACTTACTGGGATGCAGTAATGCCCATACTCACAGACCTACCTGCGGCTCGTAGCGGACCAGGATATCATACTCCATGGAGAAGGGGATGTTGTCGACATAGAACTCCAGGTATGCCCCCTCAGGGACTCTTACAAATCCTATGCCTGTCCACGACGGCGTGCGGTCTGGCGTGTACTGTCGCTCTATTATGTTTACTCCCTACAGAAACAGGGAACAGAGATTTAGTACCGATACATTAAATTTGTGAGTCCCACAGGAGTATGTAAGTGATGAGTTCTGCTGATGGATCACTTCTGGATTTCAGCATCCATTGTTTGCATCCCACAGAACATGAGTTCTCTTTTAAACGCATATGTGTGCACACCATTGCCTTTCCACTTAATGATATACAAAAAGCAAGAAAGATAAAATAAAACAACACTGCAGTGTTCACCCATTCCTGTTATGGTGGAGAATTAAATTTAAAAACTTGCTGTGAGTAATTAATGCACCAGCTACAACATCTTGTTCACCGTAAGACCTTTCACATCATACTTGCAGCAGCAGGATTTACTGCAGTGGCACATAACTGCTCTGTTAACCGCCCAAGTTGAGTGCCAATTACTTCCTGATTGTAGCAGGCTCCTTCAAACCAAACCACCGCTCAGGATAACATTCGGAAAACAGATCATGGCCATCATGACTAAGGTGTCACTAAATAACAGGAGATCTTAATCACTGTTAGATATTTAATAGTCAAATCAGTATGTGGTCACTCCTTTCAGTCTGAAGTACCAGGGTTTTGTGTGCTACTTTTTACATAAAGCAAAGGAGAGGAAAAAGGCACCAGAGAGTTGTGCAGTGCTTTAACTTCCTGTTTAAATGTATCTGCATCCATGCATAGTTCTCTCCATAGAACAACATCCTGTACGTTCCTAAGGAAGTTGCTTCAGTAGAGAGGGATAGAATGTAAGGAAATTACTCTATATATATATATATATATACACACATATATCACCTCAGGATATCCCCTCATATATTCTCACACTCTTTGAAGAGAGCTTGGCTATAAGTTGTTACCCTTTGGCTTTGCACAAAGGGTTGGAGCTCCCTAGATAGGGTGGCAGGTGAGATATGAGTGAGGGTATGAAGCTGTGGGGAGCATAGGGTCTTGGTACCACCTGAAAATCCCTGCAACTCTGTGCCACTTCATTTTGTCTTGTGCTGGGCCCCTGCTGGGGTATTCAGTTTTCAGTCTGCCACCAGATTTGTGAGGAGGGTCTTCAGTACTGGCGTTACTTAAAATGGTTTATTCTGAGCTTTCAGAATGCAAACTTGCAACACATAGCCTCACTTTGCTTGGCAAGGCTGGCTTTCATGCTGAGCCTTGGCAAGGTTTTGGGTACCACCTCTCCAGTCAGAGGCACAAATGCACCAAATTCCCTGTGCCAGCTCACATGTCCTCTGCTGCAGCCCAGCTTGTGCTGTGTGCCGTCTTCGCTCTCTGCAGTTACTGCCTTGTCCGAAACTGCAAAGTGGCTGCATCTTGCCTTAAAGAAATAAATTCGGACCAGGTTCCCCAGATGCAGGCAGACAGACAGACATCTGCTGCTTTAGAGGAACCATTATCTCATCTCCCTGACTCCTTGCTGGAGGCAGAAATAATTGATGTAATCACCTTGCTGTTATAATGAATTGAAAGCAAGGCTGTGCAGTGGTGAATGGAAAGAGATGGAGACCCTGATGAACCATGCTGGTGGAAAAACAAGCCAGAGGCAACCTCACCTACCAGTTTTTGCACAATCAAGTATGGTTTTAGCCATCAATAAAAGAAATGTACAAAAACTCTAAAAACTGTGGCAATGTGCTTATGTGTGCTTTGTTCCCTACTAGTTTCAGTGCCACCAAAAGGAAGAGCCAGTGTTGGTCTCCCACCGCCCTAGAGGTAAGAGGGGAAGGAGAAGTGGGTGTGGTGAGCTCACACATAGTGGGGGACAAAGAAGGATGCTGACAGGAAACTAACTGTATGGTCATGATCAAAGAAATGGGTTTAGAAAGAAAAATGGCAGATTCCCTCCTTAAATCACCACACTATTTATCGATACTAAGATTGAAAAGCTACAGCTTGATGGTTTTCTGATACAATTCAGTATTGTTTTCCACATTTTAATTGCAAAACACTCAGGGTATGAAACAGATGCTTCCAACATCCAAATGGTGAAAGAACTCTCCCACAGCTGCTGTCCAGAAATACCAGCCCATTAAAACTGCTACTCACGGGACCCAAGCTGGCTTCCTCTGCCTCGTAGATGTAATGATCAAGTGAAATGAAGTAATAGCCAGGCTCCACCTGGTTGCACTGACGTCCAAACATGTGGGGCCGGCATTCACATTGGCCAGATTGACTCGAGCAGCTAAAATAGAAGACCAATGAATTTAGAACACATCTTGGCTATGCTAAGACAGTGCTAGAGCTATCTTCCGCTTTGACATCTTAGGACACACGAGAAACCCTTCTGGACACAGCTGTGTCTAGACACAGGATGTTCTCAGGCTCTGCAGCTGGATCATCTGCACTGCTAAAATGGTTCAACCCAACTATTATTCTCCCAAACAACCCCTACGTCCAGGCTGGGAATGAGCATACACCAGGGACCATTTCCAGTAGGCAGCTTTCATGTGGTTTCCTCTATTTGAATGAAGAGAGGATTTCATGCTATGGATACAGGCGGTTCCCTGGGGTCAGACAGCAGTCTTAGGAGAGCTTCACTTGTTACCACAGACATAGTCAAGAGGCATGTCTGTCCTGGAAGCCAAAGGCAGCCTTCAGCTCCAGGCTTGCAGGCCATGCAAGCAGCATATCTGTTTGTCAGGGCTCACACAAAGCAAGAACATGCGTGACCCTGCATGTCCTGGGACACTGGATGCTCTTGTATGCTGCAAAGCACATCCTCAGAGGTCACCCACCAGCAGCTATACACAGGAGAAAACCACATCTGACTGCTTTAAAGTAGGACAAACGCAGTTAAAGACTTGGGACAGACAGAGCCATCTCTGGGGCACGGAGAACATCTGTCCAGAGTGACATACAGCAGGCTCCACTTCATTCATGACGAGCCATTTCCTTTTCTCAATACAGCAGTACCCCCAGACTGCCTTTGGTGGTTTTACTGTCCCCAGAGAGTCTGCCCCACATTATAAAGAACCCTTGGGCACGTTGTTTTCATACAAAGGTTTTTTGGTCCACCAAAATATGCCCTTTTCTTTAAATCTGAGTGCAATTTAGGAACACTTTCCAAAGTCAAACCCCTCTTGTGTCCATGGAAAATCTCCAGGCTTCTTAAGCCCCCATGCTAAGAGTAATTTTTAACTAAAACCATTTCTGAAATCACAGAGATTCACTTTCAGATTCCAGAAGTGCCCCAGGTGTCCCAGAAGGGGGGCTGGGAAGCCTCCTCTGTGGGGATGAGGATGGCTACAGCACAGAGAGGGGATGAATTTTGGGCGAGGTGCAGCTGTGCCAAGTGCTGCATCCCACACCCTGAACCAGAGCCAGGAGGCAGCAATTCAGCAGCTGAGAGGAGCCCCAGGGTAGGGCAAAACTCCCCTTTCCCACTTAGGTTAGAGAGTGAAGCTGGAGCTGAGCTTCGAGGCAATCCTGCAGCTGGAGGAAAGCACAGCTGGCCCCTGCCCACGCCAGGACATTGCACGTCCCCTTCCCCACGAGGTTTTGCAATCGCTGGGCCCAGTGCATGGGAAAGATGCTGCAAAAGCTTGCTGAGCCGTGCCCCAAACCTCTGGAGGTGGCTGTGCTGGGGCAGCTGTGCCGAGTAAGTGAACAGGGAGCAAGCACAGAGGAGTAACTAATCACCAATAACCACACCACTGTCTGCTAAGGAAAGGGTCATAATTCACCGAGGAGCAAGGGGAGAGACAGCCTGCAGGGTGTTCCCATGGCACTCCCTGCTGCGGAAGGGGTGTCCGCAGGAGTTACACTGGGACAGTCCCAAACTGCCCCAGTGTAGTCTGGAGGGTTTCAATGGGAAACAGTTCATCTACCCCCTTGGGAAACTTCTGTGGCTTTGGACGTTTCGAAGGATTTGTGAAAGGAAGGACAGGGGGAAAGAGAGTGAAGGAGCATGCTGCTGCTCCTGAAAAACCTGGGGGTCAGACATGCACCTAATGCACAGGAAACTGCTGTGGTTGGAGGAGCTGGCTGTCCAGCACCCCTCTGACAAAGCATTTAAGCCAGCACTTCCTGTGCTCATATTGATGGATGTACCTTCAAAACTATGCACTCCTCTGAAAAATCTCCAGCTTCCCAATGGGCATTTCCAGCTCCGCATCCCACCCCACACTGCACCCCTAGGGCAATGCAGCAGTACAGTGCTGCCAGTGTGCTGCCCTCAGCACTGCTAGACAGACAGACAGACTTGCCAAAGGGCCAGTTTGAGAGCAAACCAAGAACCAGGCCTATGTCACTGCCTGATTCTTGCTTTGGTCCTGTGAAAGCAAAGCTTTGACATGGACCATACCCTGGGCTATGGCCAAGACAAAGCTCAACCCACGGCTAGCTCCCACCCCGGCTGACCAAAGGCAAAGCTACATTAAAAAGTTTCACGTGTTCATCTGTACCGGTGGCACAAATGGAGGCTGCTCAGCATGGAGAAGACTCAGATGCCTCTGTCACCCCTTGCTGCAATCAAGACCTGCCACTTTCTGGAGCAAAAAGATAGTCCCAGACATATCCTCCTCCAGAGCACATTGAGCCCTGGATGTTGTGGTTGCAAATGAAGTGGAACTCACTGGGGTGAATGATTACAAGAGGGTAACCAGGCTGAGACTCACTTGTTGTTCAGTGCTCCTCCCTGGTCGCAGTCACATGGCCGACATCCATCCATGTCATTGCTCAGGCCCCAGTGCTCAGGCTGCCAGAGGAAACATCACCAGCACTGTAACTGGTGCCGATTTAACCCCATCTACCCCAAAGGCATGTTTTAAAGTACTCAGCATAAGCTACCCGAGACTGTCCCCAACCCTTGAACCCTGCTCCCCTGGTTCTGGGTCTACCCCCATAACCACCAACACAGCTTCCCCACTAGCTCCCCTTCACCTTGTCAACCACCTCAAGGGCTTGAGAAGAAAACCCACATCTTTTCACCTAGCTTTAAAGGCAAGACTCAGGAGGACCCAAGTTCAGAGACCTCACTCCTATTGCACCATTTACACCACTTTGGGCTCCTGACCCATGAAGGGCTTGGATAATCACAGCCCAGCACGCCACACCACAGCAAAGATACATGTGTGGGCAGTGGGACTTTGTATAGGCCAATGCCCCTGCAGGGCTGCTACACTGCAACTTGCTTGTTGGACAGGCAGCCTTGCTCAGCTTTTCCATGTAGTTCACTGTTAGATAAGACAGCCTGCCAGTGTTTATACAAACATTCAATTATCTGACAGTGTGTTTCTACAACACTCCAGCACACATAAACACTAAATGGAAATATATGTGCATGAAATAACCCCTGCCTCAATTAACAGCCTGTATAGAAAGTGATTTGGTTTTGCTAACACTGCTTCTCTGACCATTTCATCTTTCACCCCAGAGAGGGCTCCAGCAGATCTGCCCCAGATCCTTTGTTTTCACAGGGCAAGCACTACAGGAATCCTAATGTCTCTGTCCTTACAGACCAAGGAATTAATACGGATGCTTTTGTCTGCCTTGATGTGCCTCCCAGCTCCCTGTAACACTGCATGCGTCATGGCTCCTGACACTCCAAGGTGCCCAGCCTGACTACCAGGTGCCCTCTCACAGGCAGGCAGAGACAGCAGCCAGCACCTTACTCCATGCTTTCTGCACACCAGCCTCCCTCACACCAGCATCTCCTCATTTATTTGATTATAAGCTACTTACCAAGCAGTCACTGCACTGCTTTCCTGTCACCAGGCGCTTACAATAGCAGTTTCCCGTCTCAGAATCACAAGGATTCCCCCCGGGGTGGGTACCCAGAGGATTACATGCACAAGCTAAATTGGGAAATACAAATAAGCAGGTCAAAACAGAGGTTTTGAATTACGTTTTAGACAGTATCCAACTTAAATATTTACATTAAAGCTTCCCCCGAATTTCCCAGGACAGAGATTAATTGCACACTTTGCCCACCATCCATCCCGCTAAAACTTCCCTGGTTTAGAGACTTATAACTGAAAACAAATTAGGAGGATTCTGCTATTTCCACCAAATACATTGCAGCTGAGTTTTAAGGGTGGGTGAACTTCAAGCTACGGCAAACCTACAGGAATGTTTTTCCCTTAGCAAGAATACAAAACAAAGGAATAAAGAAACCCACCCCACAAACCAGCTTCTCCCAGCTCTAACAGCTCCACAAAGAGCTTTTGATCACACATAAAGGAGCATATGTTTTTACTTACACTGACAGCCTGCTGGGTCATCGGCACTCAGGCCATAGAAACCTTCTTTGCAGAGGTCACAACGCTCCCCTTCAACAAATAATTTACAGCGGCATTGTCCGGCGATGAGGCCGGTAGAGAAATCAGTGTAGCGGTCACAGATGCCACCATTCTGGGAGCCAGCTGGGTCACAGTCACAAGCTAAGAAGGAAGAATCGCATGTGTTTTATTAACTGCTTCAAAAGGAAAGGCCAGGTGTCACACTGAATTATTTGAACTCAGCTGTGGTGTAGAGAGTGTATCATTCCTGCAAGTATTAGACATGGCAGGGGTTGAATAAGTAATGACCACATAAACTTCCAGATTCTTGAACAGAAGATAAAACCCAGCCATGCTTGCTCAAGACCTTCAAGACAACCTTCCCTTAAGGATCTTTGTTTGGCAGCCAAAAGAATGCCAGCAAATCCCAAATTCTCCAGGGAAAGCCCTGGAGTGGGGGCATGGTCAGGATTCCATGCCATTCCCACCCAAGGAGTGTGACTGCACTTACGCTCACAGACGTCGGGGTCCCTCAGATCTCTCTCCGGGTGCTGGAAGTAGAAGGGCTTGCACTGCTCGCAGTTGCGTCCTATGGTGTTGTGCTGGCAGTCATCACACACTCCCCCGCTGGTGTTCCCCGTTGTCATGTACACAGCCATGTCAAAGTGGCACTGGCTGGAGTGGCCATTGCAGTTACACTCTGACAAAGACACAAAACAAAGTAAGAGTCTGGTCCTAGGAGAGAAGCAAGTCAGCAGAAAAGACACGCCAGTGTCAACCGAAGAACAGGCAGGACTTCATGTACTGTCACAAGCTCTCAAGTAACAGCGTGTAACGCTCACACCAGATCCAGCTCTGCATTTTACTCAAACTCACTTTTGCATGCGTTACTATTACGGCCTTCCGCGGGTCGCCAGGGTAAGTCATGGTAGAAATCCAAGCACTGTTCACAGTTTAACCCTTTGGTATTGTGTCTGCACATGCAGTGCCCGTGGACCTGTCATTGAAACACAAAAAAAAGAATACAGGTGGCTATGAAACAAGCAGGAAAAAAAAAAACCAACATGCTTTGAGTAATGCAAAATACAGCTAGTCCATAAAGGATATACTTTTGGAGACTTTAATCCATGTCATTGCATGTAACGAGACATAAAGGGCCACAGAAGTGCCCTTTACCTGCAGAGGTAAGAACGTCCTCATACAAATTTGTCCTTTCCTTACCAGAAGTAATGCCTGAATATATGTTTTAAGACACAAGGAAAGCACAGTTCCACCACAATAATCACAAAAGCCTCTTGGACCTAAAAGTTAGCTGTTTATTAGCTGTTAATTAGCTATTAACATGCATCTAGTTAGCGGTCACTAGCCCAGCACCTTCTTTCCAGCCCTACTTTGGTTCTCAAAGCAAAGATAAGTTTGGATGTATTTTATCCACCAACCCCAGATTCTGCCTTCGACATGTACAGAACAAGCACTAAGCAGACCAACAGTGATTTTGTGACAGCTGCTGCCATAGACAACAAGGACTACCAGCACTGGAGCCATGATTTTAAGGGCAAAGCCAGTCTTGCTGCTGCTCGGGTGGAGGCACTCACCAAAAATGCAGGGCAATGGAGGATACCTACCCACCGGCATCCTGCAGCCCCTGGGACAGCCCACACAACCTCCCTGTATGCCTCCACATTTTCATCCAGTTAATAACTCACTCATTAACAGGGGTGCTACTACTGCTTGTCAGGCAAAAATCATGGGGAAAACCAGAACCCAGAAGGGATGTGGCACTTGGGCAGCAGTGTACAACTCGGGCAGCAGGATTTTCCTTCAGATCCTGCTGTTAATTAGGGCTACAGCCTCCACTTCTGCTGATAACCAATACAAATGCAGGTCATGTATGATTCACAAAGGTGTTTTATTTTTTGATGCCTCTATTCCCTTCGATTTTAGGGTAACCAATTCAACCCCCACACTCATCTGGCCCCATACGCTCCCTTTCTGCATTCCTGTCTTTTCATTTCCTCATGTCTTTAATATAATTAGAAAAGGAATGTTAAAACATTTTTCACCTAATCTGAGCCCTCTGTGCTTGATTAACACCAATAATGACAATATTTGCTGAGTAGGAATAGTTTCAATGTTGGGGAGTGAGGAGAAAATATCATCTTTAAATTTGTGCTTAAATCAAAAGAGGCACAGACAGGCACAGCTTTATGCAGAGAAGTGTGAATATTTACCATTCCTTCCACTTCTTCATTAAAGCCATCCACTGGTGCACACTCGCTGGCATGTCCATAGCAGAAGCAGTTTCCACGAACCACCATGTCGTAGATGGCATAGTAGTACTTCTCTCTGATCTCCATCCTAGAGTCCAAGAGATTATCCCCCAGTGTGTGCAGTTTGGTGAATTTGACTCTCAGATTTGTGATCTTTAATAGATCTGCAAGACACACACAAAAAACCACAACAAACCCAGTTTAGAATCATTTACCAGGTACTGCATTGAATGGGAGGAAGCGAGGAGTGACTTCCCAAGCACACTTCCTATGAGAATAGATCAGATTTAATCTTAATACTCACATGCTACACATCACTCTCCCAAATAAAAAAACCCCAAACATTATTTTACTCAGGTTAATTTTTGTATACGTGAGTTTGAGCTTAATTAAAAATACTACTTTATTTTATTATGCATAGACATAAACATGAGTATCAGGTACATGCAATAGTACCACCAAAAAGACACTGGTTCTTTGGGGCTTTATATAATGCAAGATGGGCAAGGACCTGATACTAAGGAACTGTTGACAAGTGGACCAGGAGCTTTAAGAATTACAAGCCTTTTGGAAAAAAAACCTTAGTTCAAAACAAGTCAGGAATAATTCTTCTTTCTTCTAAGCCCAACTTTCCTAGCAAACATAATTAGTTACATTTTGTTGAAAGAAGCAACACCCCATCACTGGCCAAATACTAAGTAGCTCTCGAGGGATAATCCATGGGAAGACAGTATCACAGTAATTAATTCAGGCTACATGTTCACTTTGATACCATGAATCCTAATTTCTTATAGCCTTGAAACTAGGCTTAAAAAGCACTTCAAGCTCATGAAAGCAGTTTCTCCCTTAAAATGTTGGTTAAAAAAAACCCCAAACATTCAACTGATACAGCAACTAGCAGACACTATTTTATGGCAGATATTTCCTTCTGCTCCAGTTAGTTTTATGCTGAAGGATATAAACTGAAACTGAGAACACATACTAAATCAGAGGTCAAGTTTAAGGCAAATCATTGCAGTTCGCTACTCAAGCCAAATGCCCCAAAGAGGTTTTTCTCTAAGACATACTTAGCAACAGATCCCTCTACCTTTGAACTGGTCCAGCCACACAGTGCTATCAAGGTCAACTGTTCCAAACTCAGGTGTTCTAACAAATAAAACATGACTCCTTTGACTTTAGGTAGAAATGTAAAATCAGAGAATCATAAAATCATCGAAAATGATCCAAATTCCTTTGTAGTTCCATTTCTTTGCTTTCTGAATACTGTAAAATTATGGAATCACGTTCCAAGGTTTCTCTTGGCAACTGCATGTATTTTGGGGAGGGTGTCTTTAATGAAAATAAATCCCAGATCAAGACCAACTACAGTGATGCAAATATGAGCAATCACTTGAGATGGCAACACATCATTATTTCACAGCACATCACTGTCTGACATGAAAGAAGCCATACCACAAATGTATTCACATGATTTCAAAGTTGTTAATGGGGGTAATACATGGCTTTATTTGTGGCTTAAGTACAGAAATGCTTTCAAATGAGTCTGGAAGGCAACTGCATACATACTTTGAATCCTTGGACTGTATGGATCTTCAATTCGAAAAGCAGGATCTAAAACACGATATATTACCTGGAGGAAAAATGGTAAAATGAAAGATTCAGCTTGAAAAATAAAGGAATCTAAATTTGTATGGAAAAAGTTTACATAATAATTGTAATAGGGAAAAAAGAACACCAACCCTCTTACCTCTCCCTCTGTTGAAGGTTCAATGTCAGAGTATCGGGAATCACAAATGATATCATCCACTTTCTTCATGGGTCCAGTTGAAACCCCAGGAAATGAGCTCTCGCAGTCATATGCAAAATACCTATATACTTGCCACGTTTTTCCAAAATCAGATGATCTTTCTATCAACATTGCAGCAGGACGGAATGTCTAACAGAAAGAAAACCAAAAGAGATTTTTATTCAATTAATTATTATTTGCATTTACATGTGTTTTTAAGCATGAGCAATCCACATGCTTGGATTTTAATCTCTCTCCCTGCACTATTTCCAATACTTGGAAATACTGGAAATGGTTTTCTGCTGATATCCCACTTTCTGCTCAGAGGCAGATTTTTGAAATAACACATATCAAACCACAGACTACCCATCTTTAAAAAGACCGCACTCAGAGGCCAAACACTTACACATGCTTACAATAAATAAGCAAATTTGTAAATTTTTTGATTCCAAATCCTTCTCAAAACTGGGGCTTTAGGGATTCAAAAGGACTTTTTCCACTCCTTTTGGAAAACAACATAGCCTTCTTCCTTGCCTGATCTGCAAAGGACCTAATGGGCCTCCTCTTCTGCCCTGGGGACCAGCAGGCCACTTTCAGTGCTTCTCCCTCCAGCTGATGCCCAGCTCTTGCTGAGCAGTTATCTCTGTTGCTCAGAGAAGCCTTCGATTTGCTCACCTCTCTTTGTCTGACCACACTACCTTTTGCATCCATCTCTGCCACCCATGCCAGCTGTCCTCTGTGCTGCATTAGGAAAACCTTCTTCTTTAAAGAATATTGAGAGGTTCAGCTTCATCCACTCTGCTGCATTTGACTCCCCCAATCCCCAGAGACCCTCCTCCAGCTGGCCTTGCCTAGAGTTCAGCTGGCTGCATTTGATGCACACAGACCACTGTCCTCCTGACCTACATGTATTCAACTGCTGAACAACGAGCTAATGAGATTTAAAAAATATCCTTAATCTCTCTGACCTAAAAACCTCATGTTTCAACTTCTGCACTGCCTTTCACAGAGCAGATTATTACTGTAACACCTGGCTTGCCCTTATCAAGAAATGCAAACAGTCTCTTCATTAGTTTTATGTATTCAGAGGAGGCCCTCAGAGACCCAAGCACAAAAGCATTTCAGTTCACAGCTGGAAAGAAGTTTTCTTTCTGCTTCCTGATTGAAAATATCACCCAACTTAGGAACAGGCATCTCACCCAACAGAAAATGTAGCAACTGAGATAGAGGTAAGGCAGCTCAAGTGTCCACCACACAGTCAACAAACCCTCATTACAACGACCTTTTCCTCCCAACAGCAGACCAAGCCCAGTGGCACAATGGCCACAGCACCCGCATCAGATCAGGGCTCTCTCAGGGGCCCTCTGCTGCTGGGGTCTATCAGAAAGGACCACCTTCCACCTCAGGCACCACCCTGAGGCAAGGGCAGAAACTCAAGTCGATGCCAAAGGAAAGAACCAGCTCTCATAGAAAGCTGATAGGAAAGAATGAAGGGACTAATTTGTCTAGATGCGAAGAGCAGGGATTTAGCCCTGTAGAAAGTGCAGCCTCTGAAACCTCAGCTGAAGGTTGCCACTAGTACTTGCCTTTGTGAGATTTAGGATATACAGGACATAATCTGCCATTCCAAGACATCTGTTTGTAAAGAAACAAAGACACTTTGTGTACAGATGTTGCTTCTTCCTGAAGACCTTTCCATTTGCCAAATGAAAAATGATACCATGGCCAATTTTTATGTTTTGCTTTTATTTTTAAGAAAAAAATCCTCACTACTATACGATTTAGCTAATGACCTTCTAGAACACAACAACCAGAGAGACACCAACGCAAAGTTCAGCTTCAGTATAACTCCTTCTGCATCTCACTGGGGTTCAAACACAATGCAAGCCACAAGTCACAACTCAGTCTTCCTGTCAGCAGGAGCTAATGGTTGGGAGCTCTAAAAATATTAATCAAACCAGCCCAAAGCCCAAATCCCCAATATCAAATAGATGTGAAGGACTACAAGACCTCCGATTTCCTTGTGTCTTAGGGTTCAGGGTAAGCTGTGGCTGCCTTACCTTGAAGGTCATAATGAGATGAGTGAAGTGAAACTCGGCCTCCAGGTTCAGTTGGATTGTCACGTTTTCTAGACCTACAGGAGCAGAGAAAAGAAGCCATGCAGCATACAAGGACACCCACCAGCCTCCATCTCTAGATTCTGCCGAAGCTCTTTGCTTCACTGGCACAAAGACCCTTTTTTTTGCCACTTGGCTCTGTTGTCAAAAAGGGTCAGTGCGTTACTCAGGTATGAGGGGGGGATACCAAGCACCTGCTGAAGAGTTTTGCACATGGGATTCTTATGCATCATCTGCTACACTCAAAGCATAAACCTGCACTGCCATTATTTTGGGCTGCATAACATGGCTAACATCACTAGATGGAGGGTAAGGACGGGGACAGCTGTGGGCTAGATCCAGCCACCAAAGCACCCAGGGGCAGTTTCAACTGGAGATGCTGAGCATGCACCTGTGTGGTGACCCCAGACTATCCTCATACACTGCAGTCCACCTGGTACCAGCAGGGACTTGAGATTCTGCAGCCCTAACACTAAATATCACCGACAGCTGCTGGGGGCTGTTTTCCCCCTGTCTTCACTTGCTCTGGACTCTCCTGTCCATCCAGATGCGGGAACAGTTCCTTTACAACCTGGTTTGGAAATACTCCTGAAGCAAGTACTACAGCCCTACTTTGCAATCATGAGAGCTAGGAAACTGGTGAGAAGCAAAAAGTTTTCCAAGCTCTGCTGTGTGACTACCTACAGCCAAGAACTCTAGGCAGAAAGGAAGGAAAACAGTTGCAAATGTTATTTTGTCCTGTGAAAAGGCCTCTCAAAACAGCTGGATGCTCATTATGCTGTAGTTAGAAATTAAAAAAGATAAATCAAGATACACAGGGAGGAGAAAGGTAAGAAATGAAAATAATAAACCCACAATGTGCTTCAATTTTTGACCAGCTGTAACATTATGCGGAGCGTGCAGCAATGCTTCCTTCTGCTCTATGCCTGAATAGAAAACAACATGAATTGGACAGAAAGAATCATTTGTTTTTTATTGTTGAAGGACATTTTCATGACCTTATGAGCTAAGAACTTGACTGTGTGGATGCTGCCAAGCCTGTTGCAAAAAACCATGAATTATTTGGAACGCTAGAAGAGAGCTGCTGGAAACAAGAGGCTTGCTAGGCTCCTCCAGCAATGGTTAAAAATGATTTAGTGAAAACCTTTCTTTACTGGCCTGCAGAAATGCTACAACTATTGCCATTTCTTTTCATATACAGCAAGACAGCTTCTGCCAATGCATTTGCAGAAATCCCATCCTGTCCAGCTGGCTTTAAGGCTTCAGGGTAGGACTGCTGTTTGAGAAACCTCAGCGCCTTGATTTGTGTATGAAGGCATGCCAAAGCATAACCATAAAAGTAAAAAGGGCAGAGGAAGGATTTAAAACAAAGCCACCAAACGAACACGCAATATGTTGGGTTTTGTTCTAACTAGCCGGCTTGTTTCTGGTGTTCATTTTACTGTCTGGCATATGGACACAGACATTCAGGGAGCCAGCAGAGAGGCTGCTTGCTGGGTGAGAGATACCCCCAGCTTTGCTCTGCCAGGGTAGGAGGGGAAAAGGGAGGTCCGAAGGCAGGGCGGCAGTCCCAAACCTCCTCCTTCGCTGCACACCCTCATCCAGCCCAGTGCCGGGGAAGCCCTGTGGTGCTCCCTTGGCAGCGCCGCCACGGGATATTTCTCCTGGAAGGCTGCTCGGCTCCCACTGCCCAAACACGAGGGACATCTGGAGCCAGAGCGGGAAACTGTTCTCTTTAGGAATTCCTGCACAGTGGGCTCATTCCAACACTGCCAGAGGGATGAGGGGGCTGCGGGGGGGGCTTCATTATGGATTAAGAACTGCTCCGGGGCACATAAAAGCAGCCAGTTTTACTCAGTCCTCCTCGAACAGCATGATCCTCCCCAGGGCAGTAATCAGCAGGCCAGAGATAATAGCAAACCTGCAGGTACCCTTAAACAAAAGGAAGGGAAGCAGCTTCCAGCCCTGGAAATGGCTCCCGCATGGACAACCCCCCTCCGTACCATTTTCTGACTGCCACCAGAGCTTCAGGCGATTGGGCGCGAATGTGGTGACAACATTTTCAATACGATGACTGTCGGGATTGAGAGTATCATGGAAGGGATCCTCGGAGTCACATATGAAACATTTTTTGTCCTCCTGAAACAACAAAATAACCAGCATTACTGATTTTATCCGTGGGGCAATAGTTGTTTCCTGCAGATAAGAGTGTTTTCCGTCCGTATCACATTCCACTCATTTTGCCTGCAGGAGTCATCAAAGGGGATTTTTGTTGAAACGGTAAGTGTATTTACCTTTATGAATTAATGCAAATTGCCAAATGGAAAATATGCCTGGAATTCCACAAACTTCATTTTTAGGAGAAGTATTTTTCTATCAAAATTGCAGTTTCGGGAAATCTGTTGTAGCTCAAGAGATTCTCCAGCAGAAGTCAGAACCAAACCAACATCTACAGAAAACTGCTGAGGTGCTTCTGCACAAACACACATACAAAACTGCATCTTCAACAGCTTACGTGAAACAACGTTGGCTTTTGGGAGCTAGCCTGGAAATGTAAGCTCTTGGCATTAGGGGCACCTCCAGCAAGCCTCAGTGATTTAGTGACAGCCTTTCCAGCACAGCATTGATTTTACCCTGAATTCTGCTTGTCAAGCTCCCACCTAAACCTTGCATCTCCACCTGCCACTGCAACACTCTAGCTATGCACACAAACTCACTTTGCACGCACTACCAGGTGTGCCCATAAAAAAAAACCAGTTGGGTGCAAATCTGGCATGTGCTGCTTGGGAAAGCTCCTTCGCCAGGAGGACAAAACCCTATCATGATTACTACTACGAACAAGGCTGATTTAGCATTGTACCGGTGCCTAAACCCACCACTTTCCAAGGCAGGATGCAAACAGAACCAGAAGGGAGGGTTCCTGCCCAAACCACCTCAGAGGAGCACACCACACTGCAGCAACTCATCACTGTCAGAAGCTACACAGGCATCATTCCTCCAGCGGGTTTATGGAGACAAATGCGGTGCTTTATCAGCCAAGTATGCGAGGGCTGGCAGGTCTGCACCACACAGCACTCCCACTTCACCAATTCCACCTCCTCCCAAGCCCCACGCTTCACCCCCCGTTAGCTCCCAAAGACTCCTCCAGCAGAGCATGACAAGAGCAGGGTCCTGGGAAAGATGTCCCCTTCTCCCCCACTCCAGGCCCCTCTCTGCCAGCACCACAGCCCCTGTCTCATGCCACAACTTGCTGCTTCTCCCACTGCAACGCAATCCTAGAAAGCCCAACCCTGCAAAGCACTCATCCCGCCCAAGCCCTGTGTTATTAAGAGGATACTGGGCACCCTTCTGTGATTTCAATATCACTTTACTATGCATAAGTAACCAGAGACATCCCAAATGCTGAACCGGGGCTGCGAGGTCAGGAGTGAATTTCTGAAGTGATGCTTTTTACTACAGCACTTCAGCAGTTTAGAAAACAGAACAAAGCACCGTTGTTATTTTCTTCTACCAGAGGTGCTCATGTTGTTAAAGTTAATCCTGACATAGCCCGAAAATGTCCCAAAGAAACTTAAGTCAAACCAAGCACAACTGATAGACAGAGCAGCATAGCGAAACTGAAGGGGAAGGCGGGGTGGGGGTGGAATTTGGTAACTTCAGGGTACAAATAGGCCAAGTGCTACTGCCCCTCAGGCAGCACTCCTCCTGCTGCTTCCCGTGGTTTTCCTTCCAAGTGCCAGAATCCGTCCCTATTGTCTCCACAGTAAATTCGGCCAGAGATTATCCCTTGCTTTCAGTTCAACAGAGTTCCACTTATAACTGATACTTTATTCTTTCCAGAATCCCTTCTGTCTCTGAAATTTTTAAGTCTGGTGAGCTGCTTCTGGCTCAAAGAGTAATGAGTTTTGTGCGTTCCACCAGATGTGCAAGGCAAGCTTATTTGCATCCCTTCGCTTGGAAACCTTAGAAATGTAATTACATTACGGTAATAGTGGCTTAAACATTACCCGGGTCCTACAGACCGCTCTCAATCAGGAAGCCGTCTAGACGGCTCCGAGCAACTCTGGAAATAAACTAATTGAACTTCCCGCGGCGCATTCCTCCTCTTCAACCTCGGTAAGGGACAGGGGCAGAAGTCGAAAGCCGCGAGGGGTTCGCTGGACCCGGGCTGCTTTGGCGGGGCGCGGGGCTCCGCACGGGCGCGGTGCTCGCCCCTCTCCAGCTCCGCAGCCGGACGCAATGCCCCTGAGCGCGGTCCTTCCCCTGCTCACCTGGAGGTGGCTGACGATGCAGTAGGGCTCGGGCTGCTGGAGGCCGCAGGTGGAGGAGGCAGACAGGCGAGCGGCTCGGCCGATGAGCAGGTCTCCGGTGGCGGGGTAGCAGCTGCCCTCGGCGCAGCCGTAGCTGTACTCGGGCTCCTGCGCGGCCGCGGACCACAGCGCTGCGCGCCAGCGGAAAGAAGAGAGGGGTGAGAAAGAGAAGCGGGAGCGCGGTCAGGCAGAGAGCCCGAGCCGCCCCGGCGGGCGCTGCAGGGGCTCGCCCAGCCCGCCGTGCCCCGACGGCGGCGGGAGCGGAGCGGGTCGGGAGTTACCGAGGCAGCAGCAGAGGTACGGGAGGAGGCGGCCCATGGCAAAGCGGCAGGCACCGACGGGACGGGGCTTCCCCTCCACGCTGCCGCCGAGCGCTGCTGCTCCTGCACGCAGGCGCTGCAGCTCCCCCCGGCTCCCGGGGAGCGGCTTCGCACCGCCGGCGCCCCCCGGCCCATCCTCCTCCTCCGCCCGCCATGGCCCCGCCCGCCCCGGCCCCCCGCCCCGCACAGCGCCGGGCCTGCCGGAGGGAGCGGGTGAGCGGCTGCCGTCGAGGAAGGGTAACCCAGCCGCTGGGGCAGGCTGGGGGAGACGCTCGCCCGCCCCCCCACCCTGCTGCACTGGGGAGCTCCGAGCGGAGGGCAGGGGAACTCCTGCGCACCACCACAGTTACAGATTGTGCCCTCCTCGTCGCTTCCCGGGTTTGGGAGCGGGCTCTGGGCAGGGTGCAGCAGTCGGCGGGGTGGACAGATATCACCGGTGGGGTGACCCCTCTCTGCTTCTGTCTGTGGGGAAACTGCGGAAATGGGGGTTTTGACCCAATCCTGACTTCTGCTGGTGGGGCTGGGCATCTGGGAGGGAAAGAGGGGTGGATGGGTGGTGGATGGAGCAAGCATACCCATGTGGCAAGGCCCAGAACCCAGCAAAGGGCCAGAGGATTGGCAACTGTTGTTTGTGATAGGCTCAGTGCCCATTCAGTGGCCCTGAATCTCCGGGTGATGTGGTGCCAACAGAGGTGGCTCCTAGTGCCATTCCTGGGCCATACATGGCTGGGTCTATCCCTGACAGGGCTGTTGAGCCAGCGTCAGCCTCTTCCAGGCTGTTTCTCATTGTCTGGGAGCATGCAGTGCTACTGCCTTCCCAGGGGTGTTGGGGTGGCTGCAAGGGGTCAACGGCTGTGCTGGAGCTGCTGGAGCTGAACCCACTTCAGTTCCCTGGGCTGTGCCAGAGACACGATGGCTTCATCAACTGGTGGCAGAGTCTCTTTGGCACCAGGGGAAAGGTTTACTGGTAAATAAACATCAAGGAGCGGGTAAGAAGGATGGATGTGTTGGAAGATCATGGCTGTAGCCGGATGCAGGCTGGGACACATCCCTGGGTCTATACACCAGAGTTTTGCCTGTGCATGTGCAACACTTAAACTCGTGTAAATCTTTACCAGGTACCAGTGTCCCTCAAGAACACTTTGCCCTCGCTATTTGCAGTGCAGCAAACCCTGCCGAGGTAGGTAAATATGTTAGTTCTCATTTTATAGATGGATAAGCAGAAGCAGAGAGATACCGAGTGACTTGCCCTAAAGGTTAAACACCAGTTCTGAAACATAAACCAGGACTCTCAATTGAAGAACTAGTGGGGCTGTCTCATTAAAGATATCCAGGAAATTAAACCATTTTAAGTTGACATGGCAGGTATTGTAATTCTAAACCTCTTCTGCAATGTGGTCTTCTAAAGTCACAAAACTAATTCAGCTTCACAATCTTGTCATGTAAATCATAGCACAGCTTTGTTTTTAAGCTTCAGCACAACAAACTTTACCGTCCCACTGACAGAAACTGTTTGCAGCAGTTAGGAACTCCTCCAGGCCCTGGCAGACAGGCAGTGGCATCGCTCCATGTGTGACTGTGCAAGGACAGTGTTTCATTGCCGCTGGATTTTTTTTCTGTCCCATATTTTTTCAAGTTTTATCAAAGTTTTCTCATCTTTTTTCTGCTTCATAACTGTATAGAAATTCCATCCTCCCCTAAACCTGAAGTGGGCTAATGTTGCCCTCTGGAGCTCCTTGCCCTGTGACTAGGTTCCTTTTGTGCCCTGCTGCAGGGCACCCTGCACCTGCACCGCATTCCAGCCTAGGGGTGACCCTGCTGTATGGCATCAGGAATCAACTTGGAGTTGCAGCCATGGACCAGCGTGGCCAACGTCACCTAAAACTGAGGTCACCTTTCAGAGGCAGCTGAAACTACCAACGTTCACTGTGTGGGTCATTAGATGCAGTGAACTTGTTTGTTGTCCGTCCCTGTCTGCAGTGCTCATGAGCAGTAGTGATCAGTGAGATGGCTTTAAGCTGACAGAGGGGAGATTTAGACATTAGGAAGAAGTTCTTCCCTGTGAGGGTGGTGAGGCCCTGGCACAGGTTGCCCAGAGAAGCTGTGGATGCCCCATCCCTGGCAGTGTTCAAGGCCAGGCTGGATGAGGCTTTCACCTGCTCTAGTGGAAGGTGTCCCTGCCCATGGCAGGAGGGTTGCAACTGGATGAGCTTTAACATCCCTTCCAGCCCAAACCAGTCCATGATTCTAATTTGATTTTTCAAATTATAAAAATTCAGTTTTGTGTCGTGTCCTATCCCTGTGGTTGGTGAAGCAGCTTTACAGCCCTGGGTGTCTTTGTGTTGCATTTGGAGTCTTCTCAAAGAGCCAAATTTCAGAACTTAACCTCAGTGAGACCCACTTGATCTCCCATTTTTTTTGTAACAGTGCCGAGGTTGAATGCCTAACTAAGAGCTAATGAAGTAACTTTTGATTAAATTTATCTTGGGTTATATGTAAATTTGATTGTTGTTTGTATATTGATTAATGTAATTGAATTCAAAATGCTCTACAGCAAGATACTGAATTCAATATTTTTTTTGTCAAGAAAGTTTTCTGAAACCACTTCTGCCCACAAAAAGGAGGGTCAGGGGTAACTAAAAATAGGTATTTTCGATCCAGATGCAGCATTTTCCCACAAATTAGCTTTGCAAAACCACTTTAAAAGCTTTTGTGTCACTTGCAGTGTGGAATGCTACACAGCTGTAAGTGTCAGAAGCTGTCACAGGATGGATTTGTTGTTCGGTAGCTTCTGGTCTGCTCACTTTGTGTGTCTGAGCGTGCTTGGAAGAAGTCAGGGGAGCTTAGACTCCACGCTGACTTTCTTCTTCCTGTTTCTGTTTTTATCCAGAGATCTCTGTTTTCCCACATGGATATATCTCCCCTCCAGGCCTGTTTAACTGTTTACAGACTTTGCATCCTTGCAGCTTGTTGAAAGCCATATGGCAACTCTCACAGACAGCAGTGATTTTAGGAGGACATTCTCTTTCAACTTTCTGCTTGTGAATTCAGATTGTTAAAGCCGTGAATGCTGTTGTGAATTTATCTAAACACTTCAGGTTGCCTGTTTCAGGTGCAGTGCATTGAAACCTTCATTATTTGGAGACCCATTTGTGAGCAGCTTGGTGAGTTGTGTGCTCTGAGTAAAACAGAAATGCTCAAGTTCATTATGGCAAAGTCAATTGAAATACACTCATCTGAGTACAGCCTAGGGACTTACAAAGAAGCATCACACCTCACAGGTGAGTTTTTAAAGTGCTAAAAATCAGATAAAAAATAAAATGCAAATTATGTGCATACTGCATTCAGGTGTCTTTGTTGGATTATATCGAAGTTATAATTTGACTCCATCATTTTCACAATAGAAGCTATTAGATGGGTAATGCATGTTGCACGCTGCCCTGGAGCACAGCTGGTTTGAGTTAAAGGAGTATCTCTGAAATCTTATCCATGCCAGCAATTCGTGTGCAAGTCCCCACTGCATACAAATGCTATTTTAGCTCTTCTAAACACAGTGATAACTGTGCATGATTTATCTCCCTCAGACAAGTAAGGATTGTTTTATAGGTGCTGCTGGCAGGAGGATGGGTAAATGATAAGAGCCCTGTATTCCTGCAGAGCATTGCTCATTTTACGGATGTGCTCTGGGCTGCACCCGAGCTCTGAAGAAATACTGGGCTGCTTCTGGGATGTTTGCTGTGGGACAATCCAGCCAGGAATGACACAACTGGTTTTAACTGAGCAAGAGACATTGTCAGTCTCTTCAGCATCCTGCAGAAATATGTATACCAAGGGTGGGATTTTAGAATCAAGGCATAGGTCCCTTCAGCCTGTTTAAAACTCTAGCACTTCTGTAGCAATTGCTTAGCCCCATTCTCCTTCTTTAAATATATATAAAAAAGAATTATAAATGAAAATTTAGGACAATTTCTATGTTCTTTATGGCTATAAGAAACTACTGAGTGAACTCTGAATTCTGTGAGATGTGGGAGAAGCGCTGGAGATCCTGCTTTTCAACATTTGTGAGCCTTTAGACTCACTGCTTAAACCAAAGAGATGGAGTCATTTTACAATTAGTTAAATTTACATTTAGTTTAGTTGCCTTAACTAAAAATGTGGGAAACCCCTTAGAAGCATAATAAAAATAGGTATTGCAGGAGGGGCATTGACAGAGAATGATTTTGAAGTTTCCAGCATTAAACATCAGTGAGCTGCCATCCAGTGGGCACTGGGGAATTGTGTCCCTGTTGTCCACCTCTGATGGTTCAGTATGCATGGAG
>JBCJKH010048431.1:8113-20215 GCA_039877255.1 Loriculus beryllinus
AAAGATGTCCTACACAATCAAAACCAGAGATTCGTTATAAACCAGTTTCAAAGCAAGCATGCCTAGTAACAAATAGATCACACAGCTAAAGATGAGAGAAAAACAACTTTTGAATTGATCTGTGATAATAAAAATGAAAAAGAAATGAAAATAAAGTAATGAAAACTAAAAGATAAACCCAGAGCAAAACTAAATCGAAAGCATTCCAGAAATTACAACTGTACATGCCAAAAAATTTTAAATCTATGAAAAAGAAAATATTTAATCAAGTATTTATGCTCATTTGTTGCCCCAGTTCTGCTGCTATAGAATTCATTTTTTCTTAGTAGCTGATACAGTGCTGTGTTTTGGCTTAAGTCTGAGAGCAATGCTGACAACACAACAATGTTTTAGTTATTGCTAAGTAATGCTTACTTTGAATTAAGGATTTTTCAGTCTCTCATGCTCTGCCAGTGAGGAAGGGCACAAGAAGCTGGGAGGGAGCAGGGACAGGACTCCTGACTAAAAATAGCCAAAGTGATATTTTGTACCACAGCATGTCATGCCCAGTGTATAAACTGGTGGGAGTTACGCAGAAGAGACTGCTGCTTGGGTCGGGCTGGGTATGAGCCAGCAGGTGGTAAGCAATTTTACTCTACATCACTTGTGTTTATTAGGTTTTATTTCTCTCTCTTTTTTTTGCTGTCTCTCTTTTCATTATTATTATTATTATTATTATTATTATTATTATTATTATTATTATTATTATTATTTTACTTTATTTCAATTATTAAACTGCTCTTATCTCAACCCCAGGTTTTACCTTTTTCCAGTTCTCCTCCTTTTCCCCATGGAAGCTGGGAGCAGTGAGCAAGCAGCTGCACAGTACTTGGTTGCCAGCTGAGGTTAAACTGCAACATTTTTTACCTAACTCAGCTGGATTGCAACAGTTCTGAATTTGAACAGCAGCAAAAGAACAGACCTTTTCATTTTTTCATCAACAGATCATTTCATCTTTTCATCAAAGAACAACAGTATATTCATTCATATCACCCTAGCCATTTCCCTCTGTTACAAATGTTAGAACTTAAAACTGGCATTCAAAGCCACTTCCAGCAACTCAGGAGGAAATATATTTTGAAGATACTGGAATAATAATAGTTCAACTGACAGTATATTGCTTATGGTCCTAATGCACCCATTTCTTACAATACTTCATCCAGGTAGGATCTAAAACATTTTTACTCTTGTTAAGTTACACAGATTCAGGTTAATAATGCACATGCAACTTTTCCACTCCATCTACAAATCTTAAGACACATTAGGTTCCCAACTGACTATGTAAGTCTATGAGAAAATATTCCAGAAATTGTAACAGCTACTGTATAATCATTTGTCTTTCCCTTTAATTTTGAGGAAAACCAATTACTGTTGTTTATAGCGAATATTAATAGGCAACATCAACTACTTCTGGTGATAGGGCATTCCAAGAATGTTCTCTCCCACAGTGCAAATCTGGCAATGAAGAAAAAGATTAGTACCTTCATTGCTCAAAAAGGCCACCCAAACATGGTATATGAAATTATGTCCAAGTCTCCAAGACAGAAAATTAACTTAGAAGGTGCAAGTAAAAATAATACACATTGTATTCTTTTTACAATTTGAGATGTTTACTAATTTTACAGGCAGCAAAGCCTGTACAAGTCTGTAAAACACATTGCTATATCAGGCACTTACAGGACCTCGGACTTCTCAGGAAAAAATACAATTATTTCAATCAATGCTAAATGCAATGCCGTAAGTTAGTTTAGAGATATTGCTTACAATAAAATTTGGATATATTAGTAATATTTTCCTAAATTTTAAAAATCAGCAAGTTCTATTTTAGTGCTACGCACTAATTTTTACACCATAGCAGTGTATTTGTTTGTATTACTATAAGTTTTACAAAGACTATAGGAAACTGTTTATGCAAGTTATTCACTACAGTAGGCAAGAACTAATTTTATTCTGAGCAACTCTGCTATAAAAAGATATGATTACAACTAATTAAGTTTGGCAGATTTTAATCATCATTCTCCTATTTTTACCCTTCAATTAAAGTGATATCATTACAATACAAGCTGTCCTAGTGAATCATTTATCAGGAAACAGAATACTTGAACTACCATCAGAGGATTCTGTAATCTAGAATGGGTGGAAACATAAATCAGACAAACAAATTTAAGACTATTTAAGCACTCAATTACATTTGCAATCAGGTATAGACTTTGTGAGAATTCAGAAACTGGTTTTACTCAATGCAGTAAGACAATCAAAACATGAAAGAAACTGCAAGTTTTGCTTACAACCTTTTTAATGATTCACAAATACTTATGAATAGAACTATAATCAGTGGTGAAAATACAAATACGATTTAATTCTGTATAGCAGAAAAATCTATTGCATAGATTGTCTTGAGTCTAAAAGTCTGGAACACCTACATATGGATTATTGAGGTAAAAATCTTAAGAACTTCACTGACGCTTGAAAAAATTTCCATGCCTATTTTAATGAAGAAAGAGGAAATCTAACATGGATTTTAGTCCTAAACTTCAGCAAAACAGACCACAAACAGGTTTACAGGTTATACACAGACCTTTGTCTCTTCCCCATGAATAACAAAAAAAAAAAAACCTTCAACAAAACACTAATCCAGCATACTAACAAAATATATATAAATGTTACAATCTGTTTGACATAAGCAGTCCCAATGATAGACCCAGAGATTCTAGGACTCCCAGTTTCTCCAAGTATCAGGGGGAGAGAAGGAAGCCTTTGTGCAAAGGTGGAAGTCTCTCCAAAAAGAGCCTGCCAAGCAGGAATGATCCCAGATAAGCTACTTTCAATCTTGTGAGGATCTTGCAAGTCCCCAGTTCCTAGCACAGCTTCACCTTGCCTGGGGAGCTGAGGAAAAAATGCAAGTCCTGCTGACAGCTTGGAAGCTCTAAGCCTATGGCTCTGTGAAGCTACTAACAGGTCTGGCAAGCAAAAAATCTATCAACTGCTGCCTAAGGTCAGGAATGACTGATAAAGACACATACAATATAGCTACATCCTAAGAATATCTTGACCATTTTTAACTCTCTTACCCACAATATCTTCAACTTCAGCCTATTTGTCAGTAATCTGCAAGGAATGCAGGACAAGCCCCACTAAGGATCAGCATGAAACAAACAAGAAAAAAAAATATCTATCTATGTATCTATCTGGCAGGAAAAAATATTCCCTATATAGATAATTTTAAACTAAATCAAGGAAACTACTAATTTGTATATTCAGAACCTTTATTTTGGTTTAAAGGGACAGAATGAGAATAGAATTAAAAAGCTCATAGGTTAAGATAGGCAGATTACTTAGCAATTATCATTATGGCCAAAGTGGACTCTATTAAAATAGATTCAGGGAGTGAGAAACAAAAAGACCAAAATTAAACCACCACCTTTCCTCTCCACTTTTCCCAGGCTCAACTTCACTTTCGCATTCCAGACTCCTTTACTCACCTCAAAGTGACACAAGGGGATTTGAGCTACAATCAGTGTGCATTGGTTTCTCTCCCTTACTACTTCCTTCTCACACTTTTCCTCTACTCCACTATGGATTTCCCAAAGGCTGTTAATTATACAGAGCCACAGTCATCATACAATTTTATGTTTATTTATGGTCAGAACTTACTTTTTTAAAAAAGCTGAGCTAACAGATATTGGAATTGAAACAACGTACTAATTTTATAAGGTGAATGGATCACATAATACACAACTGACAACTTTCAGGATAATTTACTTTATCATTATAAACACATTCACATTATCATAATCAAGCAGTCCACATAAAATTCCAGCAGGAAGTCATATAGTCAACTACATAGGATTTCTTGACATGCTTGTTAGAGGAAATATGGAACAGTTTTGTAAGAACTAGGGAAAAAGGAGAGTGTTAAAGACAAGATGGAATGATCACATTCAAAGCTATAAAAGTGCATATTTAGATTTTAAAATATCTCACCAGCCACTGTGATTTTTAATATGTTATATTTAAGTTATGGAAGCCTGTTTCATGGCAACTAAAGCACCAAATATTAGACCTGCAGACTTAACGAGACACCATAAATTTTAAAAAAGCAAACCTCTCAAGCTAAATTCATACAAATTTCACTCTATCCTGTGAAAATTATTTTCCTAAATGTGTAAATACAGTCTTCCATGAAAATCATGTTTCACACTGTGATGATGTTCATTTAAGCATGTTATTTCTGTTTGTTTGTATATCTGTACCATTTTGTTGTCCTGTAACCGTAAAACATTTTCTCTCTAAAGTGGTATTTCCCAAAATGCTGTACACTGATGGAACTAGGAATTGAAATTCTGATTTTTTGTTTTAAGAACTGCCAAATGCCAGTTTTGGTATTAATGGCTTTTATAATACTCTCTGAACTTTTAAAATTTTCTATGCTAAGAAATTTAGATCAGCTCAAGACAATGTTAGTGCCACATACAGCTGAACCAATGATGAAAAGTACACAATGCAAATGTGGACAAATCAAACTACCTTTAGATTTCTTCAAAAAGTCTGTTAGAGCTCTGCTGGCTGCAGAGTGTCTTAAAGGTATAAAGTACTATCAAATTTGTTGTCCTTAAGTATTAGCCAATTAAGTACTGGCTTATACGAAGCCAAAATCCTGATACAAACACCACTTAAGCTGTGTGAACTACTAAATATATACACACACACCACATCCATTTGTACTGGCTAAAATGAGATTCACTATGCACAGAGTGAAGTGAAACTGCACAGGAGTTGTAACTATACAACTATCTTACACATAGATTAAGCAGCCTGTATCACAGTCTACCTGTTGGGTTTTTTTTCTTCTTTCATTAACTGCCTGATACATTAAAGTACAGTACCTGAGAGCAGTAGTATTTTTAGATTTAAAACAGCCCTGTCACTTTTTGGCTCCTTGATATTTTATTTCACACAACAGGCACAATCAGATTTTTTCAAGTCCTTATCCCTTTACATTCATGCATTGAATAGAGAAAAGCTCAAGTTCAAAGTGTCATTACTCAGTGTGTCTTCAAAAATTGTAAACAGGGGATTCTCCCAGAGCTGACTCTCATTCCATTTACATTTCTCTTTGGAGACTGAGAATATTTCTGATTTTTTTCCGGGTGGTACACTCATTTTCATAAACCACATGGTTACACATGTGCTATGCAAGTCTTATAAGAATAATTAAGTGATTTCTTCTATTTGCAGTTAAGACACAGGTTATTATCAAATAAAGAGATAGTGGTCCAATTCCATTAAGTAATGCAACATTTCCTACTGCTTCAGTAAGGATTGGATAAAGTATTTATATTACCTGCATGAAGTTCTAATCATTATTAAGACAATGCATCTAAACAGTTTTTCAGGACATTAAAAATCAAGTAAACAAACAAATGTCAAGCACTCTGTTATAGTAAGCAAATATCTGATGCTTCTGTCATATAAATGTAAATACAGCCCATGTTACGCTAAAACACTTTCAGAGCAAGAAGAATTACAGGAAGGAACACCTCATTTACGCCCAACTAAGCATATCTTCTGATCACCAGACGGTACAATTTAGTTCTATTTAGATAGGGAGCAACCGGTTTGCACTTGAGAGTAACATTAAAGTGGCAAAACCAACTTAACATCATTTTCCTATCTCCCCTGTCAAGTAACAACAAAAGTTGTCTATGTTCTTTGGAAGGTCAGTCCAGTTGGTGAGTACTAAGGCATAATGCTTAAAGACAAATTGGTCAAAATCTCCCCACTTCCCAGATCAGACTGAAAGTTTGGAAGTGACAAATATTGGCTATATTAGCATCACATACCACAGATTTTTCTTGGCCTCTGATACTCCAGTTTTTTAGAAGCTTTGACAGAAATTACAACACAGCTACAGGTATCAAAAGCTACTTCCATTACGGTTTCTTTACACAATAAACAATTTTTCTTGAAAAATAACATAAGACAGTATTACAAAAGTATTATATCAATACTGCCTCTGTCAAATGAATTTAATCTCCAGAAAGTTCAACATGCATATTCTAATTATTATCATGCTGAAAATAGCTAATGATGCTAAATTATAGCAATCTTTTTAAAAGGGTCAAATTTGTCGATCTGCATTTAAGCCATAAACGTCAGGCATGAAATGAATTGATTTTGAAGTAACACTAATTCTGAAAGGTCCCACTTAAGAAAATTATTTCCTTGCATAATTTTTTTTTATATTTAATCAAGCCACCCAGTAAACTATTATAACTGATAGGAAATTACAACCTTGGATGTCTCTTTCTATTACTCTGAGCAGAACTCCCCATTTTCTTCCCTCAAGAGTTTCATCAAGACTCTTCAGACATTCTTCACAAGGATATATATAAAGGTACACAATAGAGTACAGCTTTAAAACTGTGTTAACACAAGACTGATTCCTCACTCTTGAGAGATTTTTTTAACCAATGTGTAATTTTAAGCCATCATAGATGTGTTCACACAATAACAACTTCACACTATACAGATTGGTAGCAGCAATTGCTGAGTACAAACTCCCATAACTTCCTAGAGAGTGCTAGCTCATCTGTCCCCACTTCCCACAAATAAATAGCCATCTTAAAAGGTTTCCTTACCACCTTTGAAATTCAAAATAGTAATCCAATGTAAAGAAGATCAATCAGCTGTACTCAATGCTCTGCAAAGCAGCATTAATTTATCAGCAAAATTATACTTTCGCTGGTGCTCTTCAGCTAATACTTGCAATGCCATATTTTACAATATATGCTTTGGAACAATAGGTAGAGTGCCTCAAACAACAATCATACAAACACTTCAAGAATACCAACACCTGGAGCACATTTCTTGACGAAAACCAACATGTGATAAAAAATTGCATAAAGATAAATTATGGTATACATGGCAGATCAAACATACAAACATGACTGTGGTGTGCCGTTATTTAAAACATTATGTCCCCCTGTCAGGTCTGAGCAAGAGCACAATGAAACAATAATAAAAAATTAAACAGCAGCAAATAGTATTCATATGACCTTTTCCAGGAGTTCTTAAAAGCATGTGCATGTATAAACTGACAAGTACCAGTGTACGAGATAACTAAAAGTTGTGAGACAACTTGCTCTCAGATAATCACAGTCTGAAAACTACTAGGGTCTACTTTCTAAGGCAATAGAAAGTTCATTAAAACATAGTTAGTAGTTTCAGTAACTATATTCATTACGGTTTTACTGTTCATTAATACTGATGCATTTCAGGTTCTACCAAGGCTGATTATGAAGCCTTTAGTTTACCTCCAAATTCCCGTATCTATTTTTTCAAATAGTCACTGAATATAAAAGCAAAGACAATATTGGGTTTAATTCTACAGTGCCTAAAAAAAATGTTCTGGTGATATAAAAGGTTAACAGAACTGTATCAAACAGTAAGTGTTATGCCTGTCAAATACAGATACTTTGATAGAATGTGATTCTTCAATATCTTAAACGCTGACAGGTAACTCTGCATTTGAACATGCAATTATGAAGCCACTGAGGTGTATTTATCATTCCACTATTCCCTATGAACCACCATGCAAATGTAAAATTGTTCATGTTGTCAACACAGTAGCAAAACACTGCTATTCTTTCTAGTGATATTAAGACATCATAACACAGATTCCATGCTTTTAATCAACACGTAGAAGTTTCAAAAGAGCATATCCATTTTCACATATTCAAAGTTAAATAGCGGAATAAAAATTACTCATGCAATTATGGTCTTTATCAGGAAAGCTAGCTGTTGTAATCAAAACAAGTGAGAGATAACAGAGTGAGATGACAGAGGATCAGAGATGCACATATGAAAGATGTTAAGAATCAAATGTCTAATGCAAGTTATCAGAAAAAGAGAGCAGCAACCATGAACGTGACTAGGAGTCATAGAAACATGGCACATTTTATGCCTACAGAGCTGTTAAAAAACCCTTATAACAAGCAGCAGAGCAATCCTAGGAAATAAATTCATCACCTGCACTTCAGAATATTGTAAAAAGGATGTGCAATATATAGCATAGAGTTCATGCAGAATGAGAAAGGTTAAAAAGAAATAAAGGAAAACACTTCAGTCAGTGAATACAATCTATTATTCATACCCTAAAGGCAATGATCCTGTAGAAAACATAGTGTCATCATGTAATTAAAGATTATATCACAAACTACAGATAAAAGGCCATATTGAGGTTACCTGCATAATCTTAAATCAAAGCCTCTCAGATCATTTTAATGGTTTCTGTAAAGAATGTAAATAAATGCAAATATTACAGATGGATGCTGAATGTGATATTTACTGCCGGGTAATCTGAAATCATAAATATATAGAACGTGCTAATACAGTATGCTATTTCTCAAAAACTGAGAGGACGAATAAATTTTAGTATTTTCTTTAAGTTACAGCAACAAGCTTCTGCCACTTTTTTATCATGCACAACAGCAAAATGTACCTCAAATGAAAAAACTAATGGAATATAGCAACAGCAGCAAGGTATTGTACTTCTCGCAACAAATTATTAATGCTTCTTTCCATGTGCCAAGCAGAATTAACTGTCAAATCATCTCTACTGCAAAGTAGAAAGCATGTTTCTTGTTTGCTGTCCAATCATTTGTGTTGTACAAACAACTTCAAATGCTACAGTTTTACCATGCTTAAGTGTATTACTTCTGGCAACCTCACTAATGGTATCCTTTACTAAATACATAAAATCTATTCCAAAATCTAGTGATAGGATTTTGGAAAAGGCTGTTCCTAGCAGTTTTTAAGCAAAGAAGATAAGCACATTATTATTATTTATTATTTTTAATATAAACAGAATAGACTTCTTAAATGAAATGTTATCATGAGACAAGGTCATATCTTGCTAAAGAGAATGGTCTCTGTTTGTTACTAAAACAAGCCAAAGTTCCAAATATACTGTTGCCTTTAAATTCTGCTTCAAGTGTCACACCACTTACAATACATATTTACATGCACCCATATGGAATGAACATTTTGTTACAGAAGTAATGTTTCATAGAAGTTTATTAAAAAATATATATATTTTATAAAAAAAAAAAAAACACCTCAACACTAGGGGAAAAAAAAGTATAAAATTAGTATCTGTTCTAAATCTAATCAGTATCTATTCTAAATCTAAAACAAACAACTTCCAAGTGGACAAAAAACTTGTTACAAAAAGCCAAAGAAACAAAAGTTCTTTCATAACAAAGTCCCTCTATCATAATTATGCTTAACTGAAGGGTAAGTTTTGTCCAGTAAAGGAGAGAAGACCTCATTGGTTATGTTGGGTTTTTAATACAGCAGCACCCTCTTGATGTGGTAAGGGGTACCTCCATTGGTAAAAGTAGTTCTTGTTTCATTTGGGTGGACATCCCAAGGGAAAAGGTGATGGCATAATCAGGCTTTCTAGCTGGAATCAGTTTACCTCACATTTAAGAGTACATTAACCTCTGACTAAAGGAATTTTCTACAAAAAACACTGGAATGGAATTTTCATTATAATGCTGCTAGCACTGAAAATACATGCTTAACTACTCCAAAGTTTCAAAGAAGGAAACCCATAGTGAATAATTAATACATAACAGTTTTCAATCATAGTGATAAATCAGGACTCATGCAGTAACATTCAGGAACGTTGAAGCAACAAGGAAACAAGGCTTCTTTCTTTCCTGGCAACAAGACTGTGAATGTATTTTATCTTCAGCTTTACTTCATAAGATTCTTTAAAAAAAAAAATCTGTACAGAAAATTTTCTGGTTGTAGAAAAAGAAAATAAAACTGTGAAATTGCCATCTAGAGTTCAAATGAAAACACCAATTAACAGCCCAGCATTGCTCTATGTTATGAACTTCAGTATTTTTTATGAAATGGTCAATAATTCAAGTCTGTTTCAGCCATACTTTCATGTTCTCAAAGCTGGTATCAGGCAGAATAAATAATAAAAATAAAACCCACCCAATATGAGCCAGGTAGTCTAAGGAAAAAGCCTAACATTATTAGACATAACATACCAGTCTTGCCCCATTTCTACAGTAAATATGCATCTGTGTCCTGTATCAGACGACTTTGCCTGTCCTCCAGGTATGCCCAGAGGGTAACGTAGGCTATAATGACCCATCTGTTCACTACTGGCAAGTAGCAAACTTCTAATGAAGACAGATGTGGGTCACCCTGTACAAGGTGGCTGCAGGGTGCTAATGAATCAACCTAATGGTCACTGCCTGCCACTGCTGACTGATTGATGAGCAAAAGGGTTAAACTTCAAAAGCAGAGACAGGTATTTCAGGTACTCATTAGTCTTACTAGGATATCTCTGTCACACTCCATAATGCACACACTCTATTGTTGTCTTCCCTCATAAAAAAAAAAAATAAAAATAAAAAAATCTATTATTTTTCTTCAGACAATCTGAAATAGCTTAAAAATCTGAAATAAAGATATTATGAAAAATGCATTCCTTTTATTGCCCAAAGAAATAAAAGTTCCAATATTCATCGTAATTTATAAACATATGATCTCTGAAACTAACAGTAAAAAAATATCAGAGGAAATGGCCACTAGTTGCCAAACTCTACAGGTATTCAGACTTTGTAAATACTACAATTTGACGGTAGTACAGGATATTTTTAGAGTGAACTCCATTCAGACAGACCACAAGTTAGTGGATTTGAACAACTACCACAGAAGTTAGTGAGGATTCAGCCCATTCATTTCCACATGAAGGTGATGACACCACAAAATCCATCTACTTATGAGCATAGTATTGACGCAAATCCAACCATACATCAATTCAGGTAGTGAACAAATGCCAGAAAGTTGTAATGGAAAACTCCAGAGGGAAGTCTCTCTAGAAAGAGGGAAAAAAAAAAAACCCAAAACAACAAAACAGAAAAAAAAAAAAAAAAAAAAAAAAACCCAAACCCCACACAACCCCAAAACCCTCCTCCCCTAAAAAGCATTATGACTTTGAGCTGGTGTAGGGTGAAACCTGCAGAGAACCTTGCCATCTGCCAGGATTCACTAGGATTTTCTTAATAAACAGCTGTAACAAATCGAAGTCACAGCAGTATCCAAAAGTATAGAGAAGGCATGAGATAACATGTAAAGTTAAAAACAGAAAGAAGTATTTTTATGTAACATCTTCTACAAGGAGAAAGTGGCTCGCTTGCTTTCAGAATAAATTCATTTCTTTTCAAAACACCACACAAGAATCCGTCATCGTAGTTTCTGATCTAACCCTAATTAGATAGGAAACCCAAATATTCTGGAGTGCTGCAAATCACCCACTGGGAAAGATTCTTTACCACATATACTGTGTAATGGTACATTTAAAAAAAACCCAGTCGTGTAAGAATATTAAACCAATAATATGTTGCAAGAGTAGCAGGTCTCAAAATGAGAAGGACATCCTTACTAGAACACAACATTTTATTCCTTGCCATGTTCAACTGTTGAAGAACCCTTAATATGCCCCACAACCTCATTGGGCCTCTACTTTCTTAACTTTAAACTGAACATCAGGATCCCAACAAATTCATTTTACAAGTCTCTCTACATTCACACAGGGGAGGGTAGCACAACGGGGAGGCACTGGCGTTTTAGGATAAAACGTGTTTGAGAAGTGAAGAATGTTGCTAAATCCTTAACCCTAGGCTAAAACTGTCAAGCCGAAAATTCACTTGTATAAGCCATGTAATAGAAATCATCTAAGCCATAACCTAGTAAAAAGTCTCAAAGTTTTCATAAACAAAAGGTAACACTGAACTTTTAATTCTCAGTATAAGACAAAAACTTATACAAGAATTTGAAACAGTTGCTGTGAATCTCATTTATGCATTGAACCTGCTTTTTCTACATTTTAAAAATCCATATAGAACTAATGAGTCAGTGACACGCTAAAACTTGCCTTGCAGATAAGCAATGATTTCTACTTAATGTAAGGAAATTTATGACTACCCTGCAAGGGCAAAAATTGCAGTTTTCCTAATACATGCCAAGAGAGACTAC
>JBCJKH010048432.1:0-18932 GCA_039877255.1 Loriculus beryllinus
AGAAGGGATTTGTGTTTGCCATGAATTCCCCCCTGTGTGCAGTTGAGGTGTCTTCTGCAACAAAAATATGACATGCTGCTCCCACAGTGCTGCCACAGTGGTGATTCATATCTATTTATATTTGATCTTGTCTTCTCTCACTGGTGTCAGACTATTGCTTGCCCTTCCCCCTCTTCTTCTAGTTTGCTTCAGTCCTGATTATTCCACAAATGGCAACGTGAAGCTGCATGCAGTATGATAGCAGACAGAATTAAAGGGCTTAATGAACTACATATGCCACTAAGGGCTTCCTTTGGTGCAGCATGAGGCAAAAAACTCTAGCAGATCAATAAAAAAAATCTCTTCTAGAAAAATTATAGGAATAATATTTTGAGAGAGGAAAGGAAAGATAAAAGAGGGGAATGTATGACTTCAGACCTTACTCTGAAAAAAGCAAGATGAAATATTCAAGTAATTTTTCAGACATCTATAGCTGTAGATTAGGGATGCCCACCGAGGCGATTTGGTATGCTTCTGGCTGATGTAGTAAAATAAAGTAGACATTGTTTCTAGATACAGTATCTTTCAACAGTAATGCATACCCCCAAAATAGTCATGACTTTTTGAAACAAGAACTGCAGAAAGACTGTGCAATTCAGAATAGCACATCCTCTGTCTATTATTCAAGCTGCTTTGGCATTAAAGCAGCCCTAACACAAAGAAAACTGATAAACTACATTGGTCCTGTCACAACACAACTCCGTTCACAGATGGTGTGTGTGCTCCCTCCCAAAACTGATTAGAGTCATACTATAGCTAGGCTTAGAACATTTATTTTATCATTTGAATTTTGCATGTAGAAATACGTTACCAAAATTACTTTTTCAAAATCACTCCTTTGCATGTATTTCATACATTCTTTCTGGTGACTTGCATTTTCTGTGAATGCTAAGATTTGGAAGGTTAAGGGAGTCAGTCTATTTATATGTCACTAAATGGAACTCCGACGCTTGTAGAAGTGTTTCTGAAGGCAATACCAAGAAACACTTGTCTTCAACAACCTCATCAGAAATCTGACTGCTCAGGAGATGCCCTTGGCTGTGAAATTTCACATGGTCCCTGACCCATGACATGATAGGAGATGACAGGTGATCCCGATCCCAGGCTGGACAGGAGGACAAGCATTTCATGCCAGGTCTAGTTCGAGATCTAAAACATTTGTGTAGGTAGTCTGGGCCACTGCTCTCTGGCAACCTTGGCATCAGGAAAGATCCACTGCCCAGAATTCCCAACAAAGCAAATGAGACTTGGTTCTACTTAAACCAAACCTCAATTTATTAAAGCTTATTCTTGGCCTGTAAGAACAAAAACATTCTTTTTACCAGAGAGAAGAAAGTGGAAGGCATCAGTGTGACTGTTTTGATAAATAATGAAAACAAAAAATCTCCATCACACGCTCGACAGTGAACAACTGAGGTCTTTATGTGAAAGAGCAGAAAATTCAGTCAGTGAATTTGTCACTATTGGAGATTTACAGAGTCTGCCACAGACACAAATAAAAATTCAGCCAGCATACACAAGAGGCAATGCCGAGGAAACATAAGACACAACTAATTATTTTTAACTGCCATTAATATTACAAGAGAAACTATGACAAAGAGAATAGCTTCAGAATTCAGTGTAATGTTCTCATTAATGCCAGTAAAATCATACCTAATGAGATATGTCATATCAAGAATAACATAAAATAAAGAACAGACATCTTAATAAAACAACCACAGCACCAATTATAAAAAAACTCCCTCAACATTGTGAGATTCTGAAAAAAATATTGACTTAATACAAATAACAGATATTTCCTTCACTACGTGTTTCAGACTTTAGATTGTGCAAGAGTTCCAAGAATAAAACTTGGTTTACTAAGACAGCAAGACAAGCATGTATTTCTCAGCTTGAATCACAAAACCACGCTCATTTACTTCTTGCCAATGATTGGGATTATGACTTGCAGTATCAAACACGCTTTATGAAATGTCTGACTGAGAAAGATAGAAAGTGAAGATGATTCCCACTGTCTTTTACCTGAGCTCTAATAGGCAGGTTGCTTAAAAATTCAGATCCTAATTTGATGGATGGCATCAAAACCACCTGCATACGTTAACTTTCTTTGAACGAGGAGAGAGGGAAAATGTAGCCATGATCATCTAACCTAAAAATATTCTAGAAGCCCAAGTTTCCACTGGAAATTCTACCAAGAGTCTGGTAAACCTTTTACATAGAAAAATTAACATGTAAATGGTGTCCTCTTCCCTTCTTTTTGCACTTTCTGTGATGTAATATAACAACTTGTTGGAATGAGTTAAAGCAGGCTCCATAAGGTAACTGGCTTCACTGGTGCGGTAAGCATTTTATAAAAGGAGTTGGACTTCCACCAGAAACTATATATTTCTCCAAGATTGATCAATTGATTGATCTGTATATCTTTCTATTATAAAACAACTTTTGAATATCAGAAGCATCTGATATTCCTTTCTTTCCTGCTACCTATCCTGAGAGATTACACACTCAATACTTTTTCTTTTCCCCAATCACTTGTGATAAGAAATTTAATTAATATCACTAGAACACAGGAAAAATACCGTATCCTCTTCGATAAGCCTATCTGTTTGGCTGTAAAGAACTGTTTCATGAACAATCTATTGATCAAAAGATCATGCTAGACAACTGTGAGTATTAATTCACAGGCTACCTGTGAATGAAAAGACAAGACTAATTAAAAATGTTTATCTCTGATTATTTGCTCATGTCTAGTCATCTGTGTTTGCACTGTCTAACAAAGCAGTTTTAAAGTCAACTTGGTAATTTCAGGAAACTGTTTTACCAGCTGATGATGTACTGTGCACAGCAGGAAAATTGTAATAAATAATAAATGCAGCACTTTTAAAAGAATAAGAAAACAACTGCTTCTGAATGAAGTCATCCCTCCCCAGTGCTGTCATTTCTGAGATGAACTAGGACTTATTAGCATAAACATTTGTGGTGGCCACTCAGCTGGATCAGGAAACTGGTCTGGATTAAAATTAACTTGACAAGACAAAGAGTAGTTGCTTTCAACATGGATTTTAAGGATTGTCTTAATTTCACCGGGGTGCTGGCATCCTACTTTCATCTCCTGAATGGCATCATTCTACCTACTTTGAAGGTAGGTACCTTCATTGTTGCTAAGACCTCAGACTTTTAACCTTGTAGGAATAGCCTTTCCATAGCCCTGTAGACTTGAAACTCCAGTATATTCTCATTTTTCTAAGGATCTGCCCAACATGGGGTAATTCTCTGGACAGATGACATCTACCTACATTATCTCAGCTTGGCTCTAGCAGGGGTGTCAGCCAGACAGAAGTGGTTATAGCTCAACCTCTATTTATCCTTCAGAGCTTCTCACTGTGCACACAGTCCCTGAGGATGCAGGCAGGTAAGCCTAATTTACAACAGCCTGAAGGCAGTGTGTAATTATTCCAGAGGCCACCCTAGAATTCATATACTCCTGAGATGAGGGAAGCAAAAAGCTAGCAGTTAGACATCTTTTCACTCATGCTTAACAAGTCTCAGTCGGAGATTAATTATTCCTATGTAATTATGCTAAATTCTGAAGCAATGATCCTGTAGACAGGAGACACTAAAATGAAAATAAACCATAGCTACATTTTTATTTAAAACTCTGATTCATAACAACGCTATAATAACATCAGAGCAATCAATAGAGCACTGATATCTAAATAACATTCTGTCTCCATGTAGAATTAGAATTTCTTCACTTAGCTATATTAAAGGGTGGCTTGTCTTTTCAATTTTTTTCTCTTACATGGAAGCTGGATTTAATGCACATTGAAATATAAATAGGAAAGAAGTTATAAAAGATGCTGAAATGAATGAGAGTCAAAGAAAGAAACGATAAGGAGAGGATTCAGGTAAGTTGGTAGTTTCAAAATGCCATGAAGTTGGGCTAGACACTAAAAATCCTCTTAAAAAAAAAAAAAAAAACAAAACAAAACAAACAAATATTTTTAGCTCAAAATTAGTCTATTGTAGTATGTAATCAATAATTACTATCAGAGAAGACAGATGATGAAAATGGAGCTCAGCACAGATGTTGCCAACAGAAAGCCATTGCAGAATCACAGCAATGAGAGGCAGAGCAGAACTACTGGATGATATACTCTGTGCCCCAGCGATGGAAGGATGTGTATGTTGCTTTTTTAGTGCCTTTTTTTAGTTCATGCCCATTTTGAGTGACTCCTAGGCTCAGTGACATCCAACACTTCTCTTGCAAGTCTACCTATGACCAACTGAAGTTTCTCAGTAGGAAATCCTCATTTCTGCATGGTCAGTTTTAGTAAAATTCAGTTTGTTATCCATAAATATATTATGTTGCATTATCTGCAGTATTCCACACTCAAAGAGTTTTGCATGGCCTATTATGCAGTTAGGAAGATGTTCCTCAGAGACATTCTGACAAATTCTATTCAGTTTCTGTATTTGATTCTAAATCCAAGTGAAAGAAAATCTTGGGCACATGTGATTAAACTAGATTCCTACAACCGACATGACAACGTCTTTTCTAACTCAACTGTCCAACTGACTAAAAAGGAAACTGTCAGCATCACCCATTCACCTACTCTTGCTTTCCCCACAACCTTAGCTGGCAGCTGCCAACAAGAGGAAATATATGATTATTATTTTGCAGTTTCCACCCAATACCTAACTTGATCCTACTCCCATTTTCTCATGGAAACGGAAAACTCCCTTTCATATCAGCCTGGACAGAATTGGTCCCCTAGGAGATAGGTTTCACTGCAAGGTTAAGATACTAATATATATACATATGGTCTTTTCTTATCTGTCTGCAGTAGGAAGGTATCTGGGAGATCAACTCCTCAGTGTTAACCCAAGCTATAAAAATAGAAGAACCTGGTGAGAATGGGGTTAGGAATTTTTTTGTTTGTTTGCTTTGGGGATTTTTTTGGTTTGCTATTTGTTTGGTTGGCATTTTTATTTTGGAAGTCAATCTCTATTTGTGAAGTGCAGTGATTGGTGGTTTGGGTAATATTGTTTTAACCAGATAATGTAAAAGCAATATTTATTCTTAATTAAATCAGTGATAATTCATTTAGCTCTGCTAAGATGTTTGCCAGGTTTACATACATTAGAGTGATACATTGTGATGTGATATGCTACGTAAAGAAATATTTCCCATTTCACCTCAAAATTAATTGCTTAAATTTAATAGCTTCCTATTAAACAAAACAGAAGTTCATTACTCACTTTTTTGATATCATCCTTTAGTTTACCCTTCTCCTCCTCTCCAAATGTAATTTATTAATGTTTTAAATTACTTCTAACATATAAGACTCCTGTGTATTTAATCATGCTCATTCCTGGATCTGTTTAAAATTATTCTCTCTTCTTTCACCCACAGGACATGACTGAAATTTTAATGCTGTCTGCAAAACAGTTATGCGCCACTGCTTTATCATGTGCGTTCCATTTGGTGTAGCTGACTGTTGTTATGAAACCAGCAAAGGTATCCTTATGTATCCACAATAGCATAATAAAAAAAAATCCACTCAGAAACTGGAAAAAAGTTGGTCATGAACTTTTCCAGAGGAGAAACAAAAGGCAGGCACTAACCTTGACTGCTTGGTTCAGGGATGAGGCACAGTGCTGAAGCAATTGCTCAGTCTGTACTAACTTTTTTATGAAGTCATAGAGATCAAATTTTACCAGCCTGACACCTTTCACAAAGACTATATATACCAGTGGATCTTAAAGATGTTCCAGTCTACTGAAAGAGCTATAGCTCTCCAACCAAAGACCTTTGCCTCTACATCTTTAGAGAGGCTTATGATTAAACAAGCCTTGTCATGCATTATTTTTCCAAATGTCTGCACCTTTGTAAGTAGAATGAATTGCTGGCTGCTGCATTAAGAATCCTCAGAGCGTCATGCTGAGCAAGATTATACTTAACAATTGGTTTATGCAGGTTTATCCACTACCAGTCGATAGGAGAAAGCTATTTTATAGATACCACTCACTCTGATATGATGTCAACTACAGTCTTTGTATTAAATGCAGATATTTAAAATTAACATGTCTTTTGTTCTTAGCTGAAATGAATAGACAGCTTGTGTTTTGTCATTAGAGATGGCGATGCCCAGTCACTGTAGCAACATGGTTATAAATCCCACTGGGGTCATCAAGGACTGTGGCAGTGACTCATATGACCTGGCCCCTCTTCATATGGACGAGGCAAGACCCGGCAATTCACAGTCCTCCTGGATAGATATATGCTCAAGCAAGAGATGGTTCTATGAGGCTGAATTAATCTCTCCACTTTGATAGCTTGGGAATTGCCTTGCACAGTTTTGTTTTAGGAGACATTTCAGGATGTCTGACAGCAAAGCGACCATCAGACATTGATCCAGCACGTGAGGAAACTGCTATAGGGGCGCTGGCAGAACAATACTCTTCTTTTCGCTTGATATAAACAGGATCCAGCATGTTGGCAAGGACAGTATTCAGGCTGCTGTTCTCTTTGGCTAAGAAATTACAGACAGCTCAATTTAAATCTGCTCTTTTAGAAAATTCTTTCTGCTTGATTCTGTTACTACCTGAGGAATTCTGGTATAAGCATACAGCATATCCGGTCCCCACATTGCTATTGTACCTGTATTTTACTCAAAGGTGCACTGAACTGGGAATCCTTCTTTCTGAGAGCATTTTCTGAAGTTAATTTTTGTTGCTACAGAAAGACGAGTCAAACATACCAGCTAACAGATTATCTCTTGACCCTGAGTGACAGATGTCACATATATCATGCAGTGAATATGAGGAATTGCCACCTAGTTTTTAAATTCTGTTTCAAAGCACAATAAAAAAAGCTTAATGCAACAGCTAGCAACTTAAAGCTTTTTGTGACTTCAGACCTCTGCACCATAGGCTCATACAATAATGACAATTATTTGGTTTTACAGTCAAGGAGCGGTTTAACTTCTAAAATATGAAAAGACAAAGAATTATAATAATATTTGTTCTTTGCTAATTGCTTATGAAGTTTGGTGTGCTGGAGATATACTTGTCATTTGTTTTATCATTTTGAGAAATGAATGAAATTATGAAAACTTCAAATGTCACCAGATACACCACCAGAAGTAAGGAGAGTGGTACCAGTGAGCGTACCTCAAGCCACCCTGGTTTAAAACTATATTGCATGGGAAGAAAGTGCAGTAATTATTGTAGGAATACACTTGTTCTTTTAACAATACAACAGTTAATAGCACCATTGATTCACCAACAAAAATAATTATATTGTTTTCAGTAATTCAAACACAATCAGCAAGTTTTATTGGAGCAGGAACACTTGAACTGATTATTTCTGTCTTGAGATTCTCCCATCAGCTTCTTGTACTCCATTTCAGGCAAACACTATGTCTGTAGCAAAAACAGACTTCCAAAAATGACAGTCTAATGACAGACAACTAACCCTTTTAGAGAAAATGACTTAGCAAATTCTGCTCTTTTCAGTATTAAAAATTCTCATTTTCTTAGTAGCAACTACTGCGTAGAAACCTCCTGACAAGAATTTTTGACAAGCACAGTGTTTGGTAATGGCTTGAATAATGACAATTTGTGTGACACAGCTGAATATTTTTGCATGTGATTATGGGAATTTTGTCTTATTCATTCTTAATTTTGATACAAGCATCTAAAATAGCAGCCACTGCCAAAAACTAGTCTCCTGATGGACATTCATACTCTGTGTTTCCACCTTATGTGCAGGCTACTGCCTTTAGCATACAACGTTTCATAGTTACTTAACAATAAATGATTATTTGATGCCTCCATTCTACAGATGATTTCATGTCAAACAGTGAGCATGGCAAAGCTTATTGTATTCAGGCCAGTGAGACATTTAAGCAAAGGGGAAATGCCACTGGCCACACTGAAGTGATGAGTAAGTGTAGTACATTGCCTGGTTCAGAAAAGAAAAGTCAGACTTTTGGAAGTCTGCTCAAGTAGGGGCTAATAGCACATGTAACACATGGATATAAGGCACATTTAAAGCTGCTCACCAAGGACATTCAGCACTATATTATGCTATCTGGAATTCAAACCCCTTAGCAAGTATTCCGCAATGTGTGTAGCCCTTTAGACACTGGGTATTGCTGCTGTAGAAAAACATTCAGGTATTTAACAATTTCTTGAAAAGGACTGCAGTCACCTCTATTATACAGCTTGTCTTCCATTTGATAGATTACAGGCTGCACTGAAATAGATACTTGTCCATGTAGATTTTTAACTGCTGATATGCATTGCATTTTAAATTATCTTCCATTACATTTCGTGTGCTGCACAGATTTCAGCTGGCATTTGCAAGGCAGCCAGCAAATTACAACAATTATTGAAAATTATTGTGATATAAAAGTAATGTGCTTCCCCTTCCTCCTATCAATTTTCTTTGTATTGGTATAGAAAACAGACTGCTGGTTCAGCATGTAGGAAGACAAGCTATGTTGTTCCTCCTTAACTATTAACTGTGCAGAGAGAATGCATTCTACTTAGGTTTATAGTTTTGGTAGGAGTTATGCAGTCAATATTATTTCTGAACTTTCTTTAGAATTATGCTTTTTACCCTTCTAGCCATTGATTTGACTTACACTAGAATCATATATATTTTTATATGTATGCATGCACTCACATATATTTTCATAACAGCCAATTCTTTATTCTTCTTTAAAAATATAACCTATTTTTAATTTCATTATTACTTTTCTGTTTCAGATTAAGGAGATTTTAACAATAACTTCTTTGACCAATCTTTTTTATTACTGAATTTATCTCAATGGCAAGGCCCCGTCCTATAAACTCATCTATCCATGGTCAGTTTTACACTTACGAATAGTTTCTTAAGACCCTATGGGTGCGTTCATGTGGATGATGTTAAACATTCATGCATTTATAAGAACAAGGTTTTATTTTGCCTCAGCTTTCTAAGTACAGAGCACTAAGACGTCATTGTATTCTTTTAAGGGGAGAAACAATTCAGAAGTGTTTGAAAAAGGATTACTGTTTTTCATAGCATACATAAGCAACAGTAATAATTTTCATCATTCATGCTTAAGTATATAGCAAAATTTGTAATGCAAATGTTCTGTGATACAGTATAACAAACTTGTACTTGTGTGTTCCTGTGAGTTTAATTGAATCTGACATTGTAAATGTCAAGAATTTTAATTACCTAAAATAATATCTACATTATGCACTAACATACTAGTTTTAAAGGATGCTGCTTGATTATAATTAAACTCTAATTGTTTCTTTCTTTTTTACGCTTAGAAAATAACTGAAATGTCTTTACTGTGACAAGAAGGTGTCTCATGCTATCTGATGGAAAAACAAATCAAAAAAAAGTCTAAATAGGAAAACTATGTTAAAATACAAGAAAATCTCAAAATAAAACCACACACAAAAAAAAATAATTGCTGTTTAAAACCTTACCTTGGCTCCGTGTTATATACACTGAAACAGGTACCCCAAAAACATACATAAGAAAGTCCTCTGATGTGGGATACTGGGGTATGTGATGTCATGCTGTTACAAAGTCATGGCCTTAAGATAAGCAAGGCTCTTATTTATTTACCTGTTCCTTCTGTTGTGGTTTTCTCTCTGAACTCCCTTTCATTTTTATTTCTCAAATTTAACTTTAAAATAAAGGACACCAAGAACCCAAATGAAGCACAGCTTATCCATGGGCTTCATTCATAAAAGCCAAACACTTCTGTTTTCTGCTCACTTTCAGTAAAGGTATTTACTCTTTGTTCAGCATCCTTACGTCGAAAAAGGATGCTGTAACTGTGGGAAACAACGGCATGAACTAGAGGTTATCTGGAAGTAACAAACAAGTTGTATCTAATGTTGCTGAGTATTATAACCTCTATTAATTCCAGCTGACTATTTTGACACAACCTGCAGCATTAACTATACTAGCTTAATTACTGGGCTTCTTTGTTTCAATGTTTCTAGAGACCTCCCTTCACTACAACCTTGACTCCTTCCACAGTAGGATGCTCTTGTAGTTAAACATGTGTTTTGCACAATTCAGTGTCAGTTGTTACTTGGTCCCATGACTGATGGAGCTAGATGGCCTTTAAGGCTTCTTCCAGCCCAAACCATTCTACGATTCTATGATCCCGGGTCTTGGTCCAGCTCCCACTCCTGCAGTCCCTCTCATTTACACAGCCACATGGGCAAACATTACGACACCACATATGTCATTTGGCTAAGGAGGAGTGAAAGGGCAGTTGCAACACACAGATGGCTATTACAGAGTCTAACCAGATGAGCGTATGTTGCAGGGCTGCTTAGTATTAAGGTTTAAAAATAGACGTATATATGCCGGCTCTAGTCACCATGGGTAAATCTAAACTGCAGTTAGATTTCTTCTTTTCTAAATAACACTTTGACTTATGTTAACTCAAAAAAAAAAAAAAAAAAATACAGAAACCAGCCATATTGCCCTAAAATATTTATTTTTTTTAAATGTGAAGTACTGCTTACAGAAACATACAGTGTGGCATATGCACAATCAGACAGCATGACCAAGGCTAAGCTATCAGTGTCCTGCATCTGTCGTTCCTAAAAGAAACTATCTACACAGTATGTATCAATATCAGCTAGTATGGTAAGGCAGAGCTTTTCTTTTTGTTCAGGTTTATTATGTAGAAGCCAAGGAGCCTGTTCAGACACTGAGTGCATTCATAACACCATAGAAAAGCCTGGTAACTGCTTTCTCCAAGGCACCTCTGATAGGCTTGTTAACTGCTACAGACTGCAACCTACTTGAACAAGCATGGGAACAAAACAGAAACAGTCCTCACAATGATAACACACAATCATAATCCAAGCTTGTACATATAGCTCAGCAAAAATCAAAGATGATGTCAAAAATACACAATTAAACAAAATCACTGTTGTCATTTTCTATGGTAAATTCTAGGGATGAGATCCTACGACCAGGATCTTTCTGTATTCCCTTACTCGTTCTTAAATGGCAGCGATGGAGTAATCCTGAGGAGATGTAAGCTCTGAAATGAAATCATCACCTTTCTGCACAGGGGATCTGAGCTTACTCCCTGTAACTTGTTTATGCAGTCTAGTGCCACAGTTTTCTTGCAGAAGTCATAAACAGATTTTTGTCACCTTCCCCTAGCAGAACTCTACAGTCCAATGGATACTGGGAAACCAGATGACAGAAATGGTTAAATACCCTGGAAAGACTCTTTTTCTTATGAATGCATCCAGCTTTTATGACTCATTTCTTTTCAAGTCACATTAAGCACCATTTAATTTTAAAACTGAAACTGTAGGTATGAGGGCATCACAGGCCAGACAAACAGAAAGCAATGTTGCTCCAGGATAGCATTACTTCTTACCAGGACAATTATAGAGCGCCAATCTAAAAATGCAAGCACAATCTATTTAAAGCATTGTTATATTTGCTCACTCTCTAGTTTTCTTTGGTAGCTAGCCATGTTGCGGCTGACTTCAGGAGCAAGTCTTCAATCTTGTGGCTCTGTGGTTACAGGAAAAAGGCAGCCAAGGATCAAATTTTAGTTTTATGCAGCTGTACAGCAACACTTTCGGCACTCAGGAATTAAAGGGAAAGGATTAACTAGACTTTGTTTGATTTCCTGCACTGAACTGCTTTATGGCAGAGATGAAGGATAGTCCGTGGTTAAGAAACTGGCTGCACACTCAGAGGATGAATGTTTGGTTCCTGAATATTGCAAGAGATTTTGTATTTCCATGAGCAAAATTACTTAGGGCAAGGCTTTCAGAAGTACTGAATGATTTCAGCTTCCTCCAGATGGGGTTGCCCAATTTGAGACGATTTAACGGACCTTGATTTTTCTGGGAAATGTTGAAAATCAGCATCCCCCCAAATAAGGTCCCTATGTCTCCAGTCTGGGCAGCCCAGGCTTCCTCTTCACATTCCTAGAGGCTTTCCGAAAATCTAGCTATATTCTTTTCCTGACCTTTCATCTTTGTTTCACTTTTATTTTTGTCTGCTTAGCTGCAAATCCCATTTAACATGACTGTATATAGTGCTTGCTATCAAGCTCTCAAAATCCCATCTGGAGTTGCAACCTTACTGAAGTACAAGTATCTCAGTATCAAAATAATTTTGATATGCATCTTTTTCAGTTCATTATGTTGGAAAACACTGTACATCTGCATCCAATTTGGGTATGGGATAATTGGCATAAGGAAAACAACTGGAACGCCTTAGAAAACTTCTTGCTATGACACTGTGGCTTTCCTCAGATTCCCTTGCTTAAGCTTAGTGTTGGTGCTATGGCTTGGGCTGCAGGCAGAACTGCATGTGGGCACAGTCAACTCCATCCCACCCAAGCCAACGGAACCCCAGAAAATACACATTCCCTGATAGAAGATAATCAAATACTTCAGTGTTTACATTTCTGCCACATTCACCTGTAGGAACAGGAGGCCACCACAGTAAGCATTTCAAAAAGCACTTCACTATTAAAAAATTGAAATCTGGTAAACTGAAATATGCTACATTTTAAGAAAATAAAATAAAGCATTAACGTAACCTCTTCTTTACTAGCTTGAGTTTGCAAGAAGTAAAATCAGCCCTACAGGGCATCATCAGCCCCAACCCCAGTGAAGCACGGTCCTTGTGCCTCAGATCCTGTAGCACAATCCACAAGCAGTTCAGGTTAGGAAGCCAGATGCAGGAGAAGAAGGTATTTTCCATACTCTGCTCACTGCAGAGTTTTCTCAGGATGGGAATGGGCCCCTACCTCTCATAGTCAGTGTTATATAGCAATGCCAGCACTAGGAAGAAGAGCACTATCGCTACATGTGTGGGTTGCTGCTGGCTCCTAGCTAAGTCTTGGCCTCATAAACTGCTGTCTAAAAGAAATGGTATTTCTCTGAAGATTTTTAACTTTTTCATCACAGACTTCAGGCTCGATGGGAAACAGGTCATGCAGTGCTTCATCCTGACCTGCCATACCCATGGCAAAGGCACAAACAAGCTCTGTGGTTACTCAAGAGTCTGGCTTTTCAGTTCGCACAATAACGGAAATAAAGCAACTTACTGAGAGGTAATTTTTTGCAATCATTAATATTAGTTCTAATTCAGAGGAGGTAAAGACAGCAGATCTCCCTGTCCATTTCAATTTAATGTGTTATGTACGGTCCAGTCTCTCAAAATTTGGTAAAATCTATCTAAACAGCCCACAAGCTTTACTGCAAAGCATTGAAAACCTAATGGTATTCCTCAACTAACTTTTTATTTCTGTTCTGAAATGTGGGGCTTCATAGCAGCTTTGTTTAAATTGTCTCCGTTTAGAAAACACTTAAATTCAGCCTTGAACTGACCTTGTTGCACAAACTGTAATTTTTTGGCACCAAATCCTCAAGGCCACAGTCTGCTCCTCATTGTGTGCTGTACTGTATCTTTCCAATGCATTCCCTGAATATATCCCCTAGATATTCTCAGCAAAAGACTGCTTCCTCCTCAAGGGAGATGCTTGGCCAAAAAGTTCCTTCTCAAGTAAGCAGTGCAATGAATTATCCATTCTTCCAAAGGGAATAGTAGACACAAAATAATCGACAGGTTAAAGCAGGAGCTCTTGAAGCTGTGCAGACATATGTAAGACTTGGATGTTCTGCCTTGGAAACATGAGAAAAATGTGACCTTCTAATCACCATGGGATCATACCATAGATGCCTGCAGACATCTGTTTGACTGCATATAGCTGCTTCCTGTAAAAAAAGAGTGAAATTAAAACTTGGAGCCTCAAGAAATTTTAATATTTTGACGTTTTGTTTGCTCCAAAACAGGAGGCAGCTGAAACAATGACCTCTTCTCTTCAGTTTAATGCTGACCTACTCAAAGTGAATATCTAGGCTCTTCCTGGCAGAATTTTTGAGAAAAAAAGATTGTAGTTTAACAAAAATAATGGAAATTACTAGTGGAAATATCTTTTTTCCGCTGGAAAAAAAGTAGTGATAGAAAATTGTGGTCCACAAAATTAGGTATTACTTTTAATTTTTGAACTGCTTTGCACAGAGTATATCTTAGGCACAATTCTGCATTTTTGAATTCTTTTTCTCCATTTTTGCCATTCACATGCTATGCCTGCTTATTTTTTATTTATCTTAAATAAGTGCTTCCACTAGCAACACTCTTCACAGGCTTGCCTTCTGAATATCCTCTCTCAGATCTTCTGGGCTCCTAATATCATTCAGTGTCCCCTGGGAGCTTCAAAACCCATCTAGGTAGCCCTGAGATATACAGAGTGCAGCACTGTGATGAATCAGAAGCCTGGTAGGAAATTGAGTAGCAGCTTATGTTTAGGTTTGCTTGAAAGCACCACAAGGCTCTGCATTAGATTAAATCCTTAATATATTTACTAATAATCCGAGTGAAAGGTGAGCAGTGAAGTAAGACTACTTGCTGATGATGGCAAGTTATTACATGAGAAGCCACAAAGTTCAGTGCCAGAGGGAAATATTTATTTGCTTAAGTGCAAAAGGTCCAGGTTCAGAAAGGGACCTGATAATCATGATGCAGCTGTGGTTAATGACACAGAAGTAGCCTTTTCTTCCACATATATATGAACATATCATTCCAAATGTGAAGTAATTTAGCAAGTAGATCAGATTATGAATTACACTGGGAAAAATAATATCAGAATTCACAGTAAGGCTTCAGCTAAAAAAGGTTAGTAGAATATTCACCAGGTCATTTTAGAACAGATGTTGCAGATTAAACATGTAAGATGTTGAGAGAAGAGTAGTCAATGGCACAGAAAAAAACTTTAATGACTTTAAAACCTTTGGGATTGTTTCTCTTAAAGAAGTATAACAATGCTGGCACACAATAATAGAAATAGTTGAAGTAAGGGGTTGTATGTAAAGAAGTATGTGAGAAACTTCTACTTTTCTTGTGATTATAAAAGTTATGACGATGAAAATGGAAAGCAGGAAATTCAAACTGCATAAAAGAGTATGTTGCAAAGTTGAACCTAGCAAGGGGAACTTATAGTGACATAGGTTAAACAGACTTTGGAAATTTTGATAGCAGAGATTTGGGGGTTTTAAAGCCTTGGACAAAAAACAAGTCCTTAAAAGTTTATGGCAACCTCCATATAGCAGAATGACTAAGATGAAAGTATCCCAGTCACTCATAATCTCTCTGAGATGTTTTCTATATGTTGTCATGTACCTGTCTGTAGGTTGATATGCTGATTCTGAATGGCAGTCTCTCTGCTTCTAAATTACCTATTGCCATCAGTCAACAAAAGCAAACAAAATAAATCTTCCCTTCCAAGACAGCAAGTGTCAGATTTCAGCCCAAGTGTTAAAATAGAATAACATCAGCTTTACTGATCTAATCTTCTAATACACTCAGCCAGCTCCTTAATCTTGATAAAGACCCTTTATAAATATATACATTATCTATTTATGGGCATTTATTTCTTGGCTCTGCCAGGTAAGAATATGACTGAAAGTTGGGAGTCAGTATAAAATGTTTGTGGGAGGCATCCAGAAATGCATAGCATAATTGATAGGGAGAGCAGGAAATATTGCTGGTTTGGTTTTCTTGTATGAATGCTCATCTTATATTTAGCTCTGTTAGGATTTCTAGAGCTGGGATGGGTGATCTCATCAAACCACTGGTTTCGTGATTGTTTCTTGGATCATCATCATGAGAGATCTGTGAATGGAAAAGTATACATGGAGGCCCACAGCATGCAGCTCTGGAGGGCTAATGTAACTTGAGGAGCAGAGATCTTCTGCAATTCAGGCCAGAAAAAGTTCAGTTTAATAAAACCAATATATGCAATGCAGGGATATTTTATCACAGCATTTTTGAACCTATTTTTCTCTTAGCTTATGTAAATATCTGCCAGTTTGAGTTCTCATACACAGTGTCCCGAGACATTAATCTCTTAATAAAATGCTATGCAATCCCACAGAAGCCAGCAACTCAAAAAAAAAAAAAAGGGAACCTGTGCACATATTTTGCCATTAAAATGATCTTAAAGATTTGCTGAGTGCAAGGTTTAAATGGTAGAAGTTTGCTAGCTAACCCCCTCTCTAGAGATAAGAGTAATAATGCAGATGTCCTAAGAAAATAAGAAATTGCAAGACCATGCAAGCTGAAAATATCATTAGAAGAGCTAATGCATGGTTATTGATTTTGGAGTGGTTTTGCATATTCTTTGCTACTGAAAGTTCTCATTTTCCCACTGCCATCAGTACTGCCACCGCTGCAGGATCCATCCCTGTACAGTCCCAGAAAGAGCTCCAACAGATGTGAGAGCAATTTTGCATGTGCAAAACTTTGCATGTGATCATAATGGTATGGCTGTGCCTTCAGTGCTACACCAGAAAATCAGTGTTGTTGAATATCAAGGAGCCCTGGAGCCAACTACAGCAAACCTTATTCCTGTGGCAGGTCCAACACATGGGGCCAGGGCTGCAGCCCACCCTCAAGGGACTTATTACTCCTCTTCTTCAGCCCTCACCTCACCCCACCATGACTTCAATCAATTAAAACCAGCCGAAAGCTCTTCCAGAGAGAGAAATGCCACTGGCATTGTGGGTACAAAGACCCCCTGCCATGTGCCTTGGTACTGGACCACCATCCCACACCACTGAGTTTTACCCTGATATTGAGCTCTGCCTGATTAAACAACTGGGCTCTGTTATGATGCAGAGGCACACTGTAGTAAGCTTCTAGTTTGATAGGACAGTTCAAGAAGAAAGGTGCAGGCTTTCTGACAGCTGGGCTCTATTGCTGTTCAGTACCAAAAGTAATGAAGGCACCCTGACACATCTGTCTGGTTCATGAATCCTTTTGAATATTGTGACAAAGACAGGAAGTATGAATGATCATAAATAATTCATTTCTGAGGTGGATGAATTCCTTAATATCATATGTAAGATGCTACAAGGCACAGCAGGTTTGCTGTCCTTAATTTTATCATGCCATGCAATCACATTCTGCTAGAGACACTCAGAGACTAGTAAAACATATAAAAATGGAATTGGACTAGATGACCTAAACAGGACAAACATATATTTGGGCAGTAATTTATATTAGAGGATAGATCCTATTGTAATCTTCCATCAAACTATTCATTCTTACACTCCATGGGAGAATACTTGTTTATAGTAGCCTGTCTGTTCTTCACTTATTTTTTTATTGATACAGCAGAAAACATGATAGCGAGATTTGCTTGTGAGCAGTGTGTCTACTGCACATGCAATGTGTGCAGGTCATGCATAGTTGCAGAATGCATGGTAAAGCATTTTTCTGTAGAATTTAGCAATGCAAAAATTGCTTTTCAATTCTTTCGCTTCCAAATGCCTCTGGTAGGCATTCATGTGCTTTTTTCCCCAGGATTATTTCTTGGCACAGATAATGATGCTATAAGCATTTGAAAGCTGTCATTTCTGGCTCCATCTCCATGCTGAAAAGGCTTATTACATATTGGTATCCAGGCAGTTTCTATCAGTATAATTCAGCTGATCAGGGGCTGGATACAATAACTGCAAATTGTCACAGTCCCTGGACAAGTCACTCTGACTTTAGGAGTAGGGTATTAATGGCTGCGGATGCTTGACTTTAGTAAATTTTTCATTCTTCCTCTTTTTTTCCCCCTCAATTATTTTTTTAAATTACAGACCCATCACAGGCCCTACTCCAAAATCAATCATTAACTTCAAATTTCAGGGGGTAATTTCACAGATATTTTCATAGTCAGCCCCATTATAATCAAGGAGACAAAATGACCTCAGAAGCTATCATGAGCAGATCTAAACCTGCTAGTTTTGTAAAAACTAAAAGCGCAATTTCTCTTGCCACTCTCCTTCCCCCAGGAGAAGTGGCAGCTCATACCCACTCTGTACATATAAGTAACAAGTCCCTAAGCTGCAGATTTGTTTGACTATTAAAGCTGCCCAGCTTAGTAATGAAGCATGGCACTGTCTCAAACTGCTCGCGTGCAATAGCAAAACCAAGGGTGAGTCCATAAGGATTTGTTTCACACAGAAAGATAGTTGGTGTGACATGTCTGAAGAATCAATAAATGTTAATGGATTAGACTCTCCTTTTCCTAATATCAGAATGCTTAAAGCTGCTCATATTCCTTGTAGCTTACTATTTTTTTCCTCTAAGATACTAAGGCACCCATATTTCTTCAAGTAAAAATGGTATAATCCCTCAAATGGGTTAAAAATTCCCCACAGTTATTGCTAAAATTTCTTACACAAAAAAAAGGAAATTATGTTTCCAAGAGCCTGGGGACTGAACACAGTTTTCCAGAATCAGTCAGACAATCCTACTTTCCTGTGATGCAGTGCTTTTGAAATCAGGCACTGAGCATGGTACACAACAGCATCCTGAATCTAATTATTTTCACATTTACTAGAGGATGTGAAACAAACCTACTCTCTCTTTAGATTACACTTAACACTTCTAATTATATCTACAGATTGTTACCAAAAACATAATTAGGCAAGGTGCTAAGAGGTCAATGAGCTAGGGATTGTGGTGGGCTGGCAAACCACCTACAGTTAAACCTCAGGCTGATGTGCTGGCATCATAGCTGTTCTGGGAATGCATTTAACCCATGGATGGCTGCTGCTTCCACAGCACTCTGACATTCTACTCAGTTTACTTCAAATAACTTACCACTCTCCTTTGAAAGATAATTAAACCACATCTGATAGTAATAGTTACCTCTGCTGTAGCCTTTTCAGTTTATTAATTAAAAAAAATCACCCCAAATCTTACTTTCTAACAAGTCAGGTGTTTTAGTACGTTTGATGTTAGCTAGTTGGGTAACTGGTCT
>JBCJKH010048432.1:28545-40286 GCA_039877255.1 Loriculus beryllinus
GATATGAGGAAGAAATTCTTTCCTGTTAGGGTGGTGAGGCACTGGAATGGGTTGCCCAAGGAAGTTGTGAGTGCTCCGTCCCTGGCGGTGTTCAAGGCCATGTTGGACAAAGCCTTGGGAGGCATGATTTAGTGTGGGGTGTCCGTGCTTATGGCAGGGGGGTTGGAACTAGATGATCTTAAGGTCCTTTCCAACCCTAGGGATTCTATGATTCTATGATATTATCAGAGCATGTCAGTCTGAAAATATAAAAGAAAAAGTTCACTAGAACTTGTGGACAAGGGAAAAAAAAACCAACAAAACCCTCCTTGAAAAAGAGGAAACTTTCTGCTTGCAACCATGTGCTTCAAATATCTCCAAAATAAAAATCAACAGAGAAGATGGTTTGTCATGTTATCCCAGGGAAAAAAGTATTTTTCAGGCAACTGAGGTATCATAAGACAAGATACATTTATGAAACACAAGAAGAACTATCTGACAAAAAGCACTGATGTTTGAAGGTGTATGAAGCATTTTATTTATCAAAATACCAACAGCATTTCCCCTATATCTACATACACACAATCAAATGGGATTAAATTGTGTTTGTCAGACTCACGCATTTACCCCACTGAAATCCAGAAAGAAAGCAGATGCCACATGGAACCTCAGCCTCATTGAATTCTACAGTTATTAGTTAGTCTTTAATTCACTTCAACTGTTTCCCTAATGCAATTGCAATTAATTATTCTATCAGCTATTCAAAAAATTATAGCAGATTACTGTGCTGTAGAAAATATATTTCAATTTACAATATTCTAGCTCGTGAATGACATCTAAGATAGTTATGCCATTTTGACCACTTAATAGACAACAGAAGGTGCAATATACACTTTTAACAGATATCTATGATAATTCAGTCTCCTCACCTTTGACATAGTCTTGAATAGCAGGATTTAACTGTAAATGTAAATGTTTTTTAACATGGACATCACAGTTATGGATTGAACAGTCTGAAGATCCTTCTACATCTTCCAGGAGTGCATCCCACAGGTGACTGATATGTAATCTTGCACACCACAGCCTGGTTCCATCAGTCTTAAGCTACAGTCTCAGCCAGTAGTAAAAATAATGAAACAACTATGTTAGAAATTTGCAAAATATATTATTCAGAGAACTTGAAAAATCTCACTTTGAAATCATTACATACATAAGCCCCTCCCTCCCCCCTCCAAAAAAAAGCAACCATATTTTTGTAAGATGCATACTATGTAAAATTTAAAACAACAGGAATAGAGGTCTCAGTTAATATTTCCCTTTTTCTTGGATTTTTTTTCTAGGCTATGATACATTCCATTCACTTGTTACTTCCATATATGGAAAGACAGAAGTATACTCTCTACTTGTTTTCATATCCCTTTCCTCTACAGATAGATCTCAGTCTGTTGCTGACAGTCCACTGAATCCCCACTTTTTCCTTAACCATCTTTAATACGTAAGCAATCTTTTTCATCCCTGTGCAAGCATGAATGGGAATAAACCCTATCAGCCTGATGAGAATCATAGACAGATTTCCTGGCTGATAGGGCATTTGGTATATCCCAGACCAGTATCTCAGTACTCAAATGTATATACATTCACTCACATAGAGAGTATCCTCTGCTTTTACTGCTTGCAATAAGTTCAGATGCTATCATAAAGATAAGCTGTTGCACTCAAAGTATATTATTTTTACATACATCATCTTAACCTCCCTAAAGGGTCTAAGCCTTCGAAAGTTGGTTACATAGCCAATTAGTTTGAACAAAATCAATGACTACAATACAAGGAAAGACATGTTTTTCCACATCGTAGTATAAAAAACACTTCCAAAGTATAAAAAAGGAGACAAAAGTTCTATGAGATCCGTGAAGATGACATCTATCTAAAGGTATATACTCAGATATAGGTGCCTGGTAGATTATCTAGACAAATACCTCAATGATACAGTTTCACACGTTTCCATGAGTATCTTTCTCTTAGATATGTCCTTAAACTGGAAACTTCTTCCTGTGGGTTGTCTCCCTTTCTGACAGCCTCTGGACCTCAGCATGGACTTTCCCCAAATCACTTGTTGATCACCTCCAGAAATCTACCTTCTATGAAAAAACAATAAATAATTCCTTAAGTACCATTTTTTATTTTATTGTGTTCAAATGTTTTATTTCCGGTTTAACCTTTTCAATTGACACAGCAGTTATGTTTCTCTTGGAGAAAACTGAATAGTCAAGAATGTTAGTCTTTAAAGAAAATAATAATTCTGAACTGAGCGATGAAAACTGCAAAAGTTGTAGGCTCAAAAGTCGGAAGGCAAAAAATTCAACACCCCCCACTCCACTCCACCCCCAGCAACTACAAAATGAAAACTGAATTAACAATAGTCTCTGGATTTTTAACTCAGGCTTTTTTATTTTTGTGAGAACTTGCTTTTGAACAAATAAATTCAGCAAATTCATCACATGTTCCAGATAATTTTTTCAATAGGCAAAAAGAAGTTGTTTCTTTCTGTAAGGGGACTCAGATCTTGTAACAACCCAACCATAGTTGCCAATTTGGCAGGAGCCTGGAGGTTTGAGTGCTTAATGCACTGGCATTCACATATAAATTGACATATTTTTTATCATTCTGGGTATTTGTTTGAACGTGTACCCTATGTGAGATGGGAACAGAAATCTGCTTGTCCCAGTTCCATATGAAAGCTGACCTATTACTGATCAGCTGTGCCTTTACCCTCAGGGGCAGATAAAGATCAGTGAAAGGACACATTTTAATACTTGCTTGCCACACACTATGGTACTGATAAAAACTGAAACACAGAGTAAATCAGCACGCACTATACTAGTGTTCCTCAGCTGCTGAATCTTTTGGGTGTGTGAACAGCTTAAGAGATACTGCATGAAGGACTAGAGGTGTTATGGGACACTCTTCTGATCTCACTGTGCTAAAACAAAGTCATCTTTTTAAGACTTTGCCCAAGCATGAAAATAAACAGTGGGTGCTCAGAAGACAGTCCACATCATACCTCATCCTGTTCATAAACATTAACTTTTTAGTGCACATCTATTCCCAAGTGTCTTTGAAATTCTGAATGTCCTTTTTTTCAGGTGACACAATGAGAACAGCTATGAACATCTGCATGTATACGTGTTCTCCCCAAAGCTGAAGGACAAAAAAAGATGGGCCGCTGTCATTGCATTATCATGCAATTGCTGTGCAGCTTTTGTAGTGTTGTAATGCAAAGGGTCAGATAAAATGGCCAGGAAGGTCCCTTTTAATTGGAAAATCCATTAAATAGACAGTGAGGAACGGGAAATGCATACTATGAAAAATACCAGCATTAACCTAATTTTTGCTTCAAGATCATATGCTGGAAAATATTTACCAGAAATACACAGAGCTCAAGGCAAGGGTCAAGCAGCAGAAAGCTGAAGAGACAGTGTACCATTAATATAAAGGATTATAGCCAGCATATGACTGAGTATAATACTGTGGATTCTCTGACAAAGACACACATACAAAAGGCTTCTAAATGAAATCAATGAAGCACGAATTCTGATAGTCTAGCAGCACACTCAGGCATGGTGCAGCTGAAAAAGGAGAAAAAAAACCCCAAAACACTAGGGGAAAAAAGTAATAAACTCTTGCTACCCATGGGCAGACTTCACAGCAGTTGAATAAGACAAATAGAAGAAAGTGTCTGGTACTGCCCAGAGGGAAATGTAATGACCCAAGTTATGACCTGCCATAGTGAAAGCCCTATGGAATAAAACAGAAACAGAAATCACGGAAGTTATGTGAAACTAAAATAGGGTCTGGATTAAGTGCAAGTCAGCAAAGCACTGATGGAATTGAGAGAAAATTTTGGTAAAGCACTACTGCTCCCTTCCCCCGTTCAAAGATAAAATATTGCCCAGTGTACTCAAATACAAACGTAACACCGGTAATGGGAAAAACATTGTGGCTGAATTGTCACATGCTAGAAAAAGGGTAAGTTTAGAAGTCTCAGAACAGAGATTGTGAGTGGCCCAGCTGTTATACCCACATACCATTAACACTGAGCCACCAAGATCATTTCTAAGTCTAAAACACTATCTTTTTGTTCTCTCTGCAATACAAGCTTTCAAACTTCATAAAGGCTTTAAAGCATTACTGCCCTTGCTAGAAACAAATCATTGCTGTGTGAGAGAAGTCATTGCTTGTGGAAAGTTTGACTTATCTGAAGAATTTCTTAATAATTGCCTTGTGTATCAATATCAGGAATTGCAGGCAGGGAAGCCTTCAGGAATAGAAAAGATTTCCCTGTGTTTAAGATCCATGTACGTCTTTGGCTTCAGTTCTTCACAAGTAGCAGGCAAAGAGTGTAGTATATATCAGAGTTATGGATTGGAAGAATAACAATTCTCCTATTTTTAAAGGTTTCCTGGGTTTATTTATTATCTCAAAACAATAGAACTTACTTTTCATCATGCAAAGTTGCTAAGCTAAGCATCAGTGTGCACTCATTCTCTTACGCTCTCTCTTTTTCTTTCTGTCAGTCTTTATCTACTTCACAGGAGAGATTAACATTATTTCTTTGAAAGAAAGTATCTGGCCCACGTTTTCCTCCAGTCTCTCATCCTACATCTCCTTTTAAAACTAGACTGAAAAAGTGAACTTTTCATGGAAATGCTAACATGAAACACGTTGACCCATCTTTCCTCTTCCCCTTGAATTGTTGAAATATTTGTTGACTTTGACCTAGATGTGTCAGTTATTTAGAAGCTTTGAACTTTTAGTAAGGCAAGTTTCTCTGGAAAAAGACAATATTCTTCCACTCTGCATTAATACCTGAAGGTTATAATATACCACCTCCTTTGCACCATTCCTTGTATATTTTTTCATCACAGACCTTAATGATCCCATGTCTACATATAACAAATTCTTAAAAGCGGACCTGCTAACTTCAAGATGCTTCCCCAAAAGATGGTGACAGGCATAAAAAGGTGAGTATTTATTAGCTCCTTTATTTTCATCTGTGATAATGGCAGAAGAGATTTCTTTTCTGAATAAGGAATTATAAACATGACCTAATAGATGTTTAAGCAAGGAAACAAAAATAGGGTTCAGAAGTGGCTGTTCACTCTTTACTTTTTTCTCTACCCTCAATAATCCTGCAACTATCTTACTGCATCACCTTCTTTCTCTGATAGTTAGAAAACATAACCTAGTTTCTGCTTTAAGTTTATTCTTTGGTGATCCATAACTGTTTGATCTTGCAATGACATTATCCTCTACCTTAAATAATTATTTCCCTTCCTTGTTATTTATTCTCCTGAGTTTGCTTGTAAGAATCAATTATTTCCCTTTTCAGCCTTTGTTTTAAGAGGCTAACCAAGCTGTGCTCTCTTGAACACGTCTATATTGCCTCCTGTTGTGGTAAAGTGTAGTCCAGAGGTCTCTGAGCTAGAAGAAATACAAGCTAGTCTGCCTACATGATTAACTGCCACATCCCATGGAATTACCCGTTTAGGTCTAGAATTAAAATAGCCTCTCTAGTGCAGTACTACATTCTTGTTAATCTGCTTCCATCTTCTAACGTTCCTCTCTTCTTGCTCTGCCCTGAGACATCAATTTACACACACATTTCCTTCCTTGCCTTTGCTTTTTCTCACCCCTCAACAATGTTTAGGTCCCAATGAAAAGAATCCATGAATCAGTGTTTGAATATTATCGCGGGTGGAATACAGAGTGCAACAGAGAAGAGGAATGCTGTACTCTTAAAAGGGATCAGTTGAAAAATGTGTTGCCCAAAAGGCAAATACAGTTACGATAGATGATGTGAATCATTTTGGATTTATTGGGCTGATAATGAGACACTGAATGCACATCACATATACTTAGCTCAATAAAAGTTGAGAACAGCATTTGTTAAGAATTAGATGGAAGAAGGGGAGGCAGAGGGAGATGAAACAAGTAATTAAGATACTGTGAGAAAGCATGATGAAGTTACAGAAATTAGGAACAGAAGGGATTTTATGAATGATTGTCTAGTTCATTAATATTTTCCCTTGTAGCACATATTCTACATATTCTAAAATCAAGTTCTGAAGATGGGCCATAAAATGTCTTTGCATATCTCTTTCAGCCTATGGAACTATTGCCTGACTGGAAAAAATAAATAAAATAAATCCTGTGACTAAAAATACTATCCTTTTTCTTAATAGCAGACCAGCTATTCTGGAACTGGCTTGCACTAAAAAAGAGGTGGTCTGAGAGGAAGAGAGGAGGGGGAAAGGAATCGCATATTCCTCTTAAAGACAGATGGAAAACTGCTGAGCACCACCATGGTTGGCATCTGCTGTGCTCTGAATGCTGGGTGACAAATGCATGCAGCTGTAAAATGGTGGGTCAGGCACTCTCATTTCCACATATCACAGGCTTGCGTTATGTCAATTCAACGTCTACAGAGATCATAAAGTGTTCCATACTTCTCTGCTGATAGGTGTTATAAAATCTTTTTGAATCCTATATAGAATATATATCCTATTTTTAATCCTATAGTACTTGGGTTTGAAAAGATCTTTTATTGAAAAATGGGTTAAATGAGTATTCTGAAAATTTTGTTGAAGACTGCTTAAGTGGGAGCGAAGCTACTTTGGTTTGCATCATGGAAACATTTCTTGAAATACAGTGAGGTGAAATATGACTGTTTGGAGCTTAGCGTTATCTTTAGTCTGAAAAATAGACAGTCATAGGGTTATAGATGAAATATGCAAATACCTCAATCTAACTGACATACTCCTACAAATAAATTTAATTTTAATGGGAATTTTCCTTCAGCTAACAAATTACTAAGGATCAGTTCATAAAGCCCAAAGGTAGTAGCCGGTATTTCAAGGACTTTTTGTCTTCCTGAAGGGGATTGCACTACATAACATCTACATGTAGCAGTTATGAAATATACATAACTGGGAAGCTAGATATAGAGAATAAAATCGTGAAATGAGTGCATTTGCATATCTTGAAATCATGCCATTCCCTCATTTCTGTACATAACCCCACAAGTGAAAAACTGCACCAACAGACACACACGTTAAAGTCACGAATAATGTTTCAGAAGTGGATCTGAAAACTATACAAAATTCCCTTAGCAGAAAACATATCCAAATACTCAAGATGCTGTGGGGAAGAGGAAAAAAAAAAAAAAAAAAAAATGGAGGAGAGAAGAAAGGAGAGAAGAAGAAGAAAAGAAGAAATGGGATCAAGAATCTATGTAGCTATGACTGTGGTGATCTTGAATTTCAGATTTCTTTGTGAGAAAGCTTAGAAAAAACTGCTTAAAAAATAAAACCCCTAAACTCTCAAAACATCAGTAGCAGATTAGAAATACAACGTTGCTGGACAGCAGACTTTTGGAGTCTAAAAGTGAGGAAGGTTTAACAGACAAGAAAAAAGAATCAGAACAAGTTTGGATTTAGGGGTTTGGTTTCTTCTTCAGTGAAAGAAAGAAGACTGAGCTGCTTATTCTAAATAATGGAAAATAGATTATCACATGTCATGTAACAGACTTACAAAGCAAAAATGTTTAGATGGAAATTCAGGGGGTAAGCCCAGCTGGACAGTTAATAGTGCCATATTCAGGGTCAGTACTGGGGTGAAATTAATAACTTCATTAATGACTTGGGCAATGGGGCAGAAGATACCCTCTGAAACTTGGGGAAGAAGTCTATCTGCTGCTCTTCAGAGGGACTTTGGCAAGTTGGAGAAATGGTACGATTTTAAATGCAAAGTCAGGAATTTGGGACACAGACACACCATGTAGAAGTTCAGGCAGGGGCTAGGTGCACAGAGAGCAGCCGTGAAGAAATGTAAATATTTTAGCAGCATAACAAAGCACCATGGCCACATTTTTCCATGCCTTTACAAAAAACTTTAATTTCTTCCTTTTTGCTAGTTTAAAAGCTAGAAAAATATTGAGAAAACAAAAAATAAGAAATGGAAATTGAAGGGTTAATAGACTCGAATATTACAGAAAACACTGCCATGTGTTTTGAAAGCCATTTGACAACACAGAGCAGGAGGTGTGGTGCCCTGTAGTTCAGAGGGTACATTGTTTACCATGAAATGCCGGATTTGCATATGGTAAGTACTTTCTTTTATTAAAAAGCAATGCAAATAGTCACACAAACTCCTCTGTAAATAGCAAAGGAGAACACTTAGCCGCCCATACTGAGGCTTTACACCAACTGAAATGGCAGCAGAATCTGGCCTAGACATTGAAAATACTCAACATATTTGAGAATTTGTTTAAGTAATTTTTCTTTCCTCTGATGGCAGCTTTGCTCCTTTATCACCTATATAAAATGAAAAAGAGGTGAGCTTCTCTGGCACATGAAGAAAAACCCTCTTATTTAAAAATAAGATTTCAGACTTTTATGGCTTATGAAACCCTACTGGCAAACAACGCTCACAGAAACCCTTATAACCTATAGGATACACAGTTTATCTTTGCTCTGATTAGATCTTCCATATGTTTTAATCTCTTCTCTTTCTTTACACACTTTATAATAAGACTCTTTTCAAGCACTCTTTAATCTTATGATTTAAAAATTAATATCATTTCAGTTGTCTTTTTGGCAATTGACCTTTTCTTCTTCTTTTGCTACAGGTAAAAAAAAAAAAAAAAATTAAATCCTGTCATGCTGATTTTTATCCTTGCTCAGCATTCTGGATCTCAAAATTCTTAATCTATTTTTTGTCAACAATAATACTTCTCAGTCTGACTTTCTCGGTGAACAAACCTTAGAAAATGTTGCTTTGTGAAAGCCATTTGATTAATTTGTCTACATGCATTTCTTTTGTAAACCAGGTTGATTATTTCAAAATGTCAGGGTCTGGGAGCAGATTTGGGAGCTATCCTGGTGAACACTATTGACCAAATTAAAAACAAAGCGTAGAGACATGACAGCAAGGTGGACCAATGACTGGCCTGCCATCTGTCACGGATGGATTAAAACAGTTGTTCTGTACTGATGTCTAGGAGACACTAATTCCAGTCCAAATACATGGATTGGCTCATGCAGAAGGAGATTTACTTAGAGGAAAGTTTTTTTTCCGGGTACTTGAAAGTCAGTACCATCTTACTAAAACAAATTTCTCATCCTGATTACAAGAAAACTTGCCTGTCCTATGTACTATATACTAACTACCACATCTAATTAATTGAATTATTACAAATTGCTTCTGTATATCTTGAGTGGACAGAAGATAAAATAGTTAAGAGCTGTAAACTACCAGTTTAATTTTCATAACGCTGTTACCAGCAAAATGGCCATTGATCATACAAAGCCTGAAGGATTTTCTCAAAGAGAAGAATTTATCAAAGGAAGATTTCTTTGTCGGATAAAGCAGCATTAATACAATTTAACTCCACTGGTCTCATATACATTCACTCCAGACTAAAGCAGTGTTACCACTACCTAAACAAAATCTCAGTCACTCTACCCCAGAAATTAAGCTGCCTCCATTTTTTGATGAGGCTTTTAGATGGAGACTTGGGCTATGGGCACTCCAAAAATAACCTTTTTGGACTGACAGCTCTCTCCCTTAAACACTGACAAACTCCACACACTTTATTTAGATGAGACCAATACTACTTGGTATCTCTGTTTACAGCCTAGATGATAAAACAGATGACATGCTCAGAAAGGGGGGCTGGAGCGCATGGCATCCCAGAAGAGGCTGGAAAAGTGGGTTCAGCCTGAAGAAGTGAGTGCTCACAGAGGAGCTTAGTGCTCACAACTACCTGACTGAAGCACACAGAGAGGGTGAGACAATCTTCTCAGAGGTGGACATCAGTAAGATGAGAGGCAACAGAAACAAGTGAGGACAGGGGCAATTCTGATTAGATATATGGAAAAAAAAAAAAAAATCCCATGAAGGTGGTCAAATAGTGACTGAAGTTGCCCAGATAGGTTTGGATACCTCCATCCTTGGTGGTGTTTGAGAGCCAACTCGTTAAAGATTTGTGCAACCTGATGTGATCTCCGTGAAGGACCTTGGACTAGCTGACTTCAAGAGGTCATTTCCAACCTAAATTATTGTGTGATGCTATAGCTGATATTTGGATTGCTAAAGTTGTCTCACATGAATACTTCCTGAAAATTCTTCACAGAAATAAGATTAAACTTCTCAGCAATGGAATAAAGGAGTTAAAAACCTAGATTTCCTGGATAAGTCTTGATTTTACAACATCAGGCTATTAATGAGAGTCACATTATCATTTGTAGGTTACTGATATCTAACCAACTCATACTTCTACACAAGATTTATCAGATTATCCAGAATTGGTAAATATGATAACACTGGACAACAATAACAACAGTATTCTTCCAGTATCTGAAGGGTATGCCTGAGAGGGACTCTTCATCAGGGACTGTAGCGATAGGACAAGGGGCTATGAGTTTAAACCTAAACAGGGGAAGTTCAGGTTGGATATAAGGAAGAAGCTCTTTACTGTGAGAGTGGTGAGGCACTGGAATGTGTTACCCAAAGAAGTGGTAAATGCTTTGTCCCTGGAAGCGTTCAAGATCAGGTTGGACACAGCCTCAGGCAACATGGTCTAGAGTGAGGTGTCCCTGTCCATGGCAGGAGGGGTGGAACTTGGTGATCTTAGGGTCCTTTCCAACCCTAACCATTCTATGATTCTATGATTACTTCATCTTTCCTTTACTTCAGTTCTTTAAAGTTAATTTTACTAGTAAATACACCTGTCAGAGAAAAGTATTTACAACAGCTATGATTGTTCATGATTCTATCTTTCATTTTTCTATTTTGGCTGTAATTGGAACTCACAGATTTAACATTGGAAATTTCCTGTTCTGATCTCTGTTCTGTGCACCATAAGAAATTATACTTTTCCTCCCACATTTTCCATTCTTGAAACAATTATAAATGTATCTTTATTTAGATGGGCTTTATTAAATCATGGTCAAAAAGGTAGTGTCCAATACTAGGCTGAACAGGGCAGTAAAAGAAGTCAGTATACAAATGAGTGAAAAGATCATTCCATCACAGTATGACATCTCTTGCCTATTTCTATTTGCCAGCCAGAAGAGCTAGGATGATCTGAGAAGACAAAGCTGAACTCTGAAAACAAACAATACCAAATTTATATTGTCAGCTGCAGCCCACGATATAAATAACCTAATTTGCCCTCTACACAAGTCTACAACAAAATTATTCTAACACCACTTCAGAAAAGATGAATTTTTAATAGTGGCTACATTATTTGCAGTTCCTGAGCAACACTTACACGGCCAGGAACATTTTTTCAGTCTGTTCTCTAATTGTTTAGGAGACTTACTGAACACTAGGAAATATGCTTTGACTAATTGAGATGGTTTCTTCATTTGCTAAAATTGGGGGAAAGGAGTAAGACTTAACCTGTGCAGAGCAAGGCCAGGGTAAGGGTGTCCGCTAATCCTTCTGCACCAAAATTCCTACACAGCCATCCAGGACACAAAGCCTTAGCAAGTCAATTGTTACACATGCAGTTGACTCAGTGCCTCAGTAAACCAACCATTTTTGCTATCCACCTTTCTTCTCTTTTAACTCCTGCCTTGTCTACTTTGGGCTATAGCCATAACATATTATCCCAACAACAGCAGTCATGGTTCCTTGTTTTTGAGGCAAGTTGACATAAGCTGGCTATGTCTATTTAAGAGTCTTTGGGACCTCGGTGT